>OY757014.1:146584116-146689116 GCA_963580285.1 Lucinisca nassula
TGTGCAGACAAGATATTATCTTGTGCGGACAAGATATTATCTTGTGCGGACAAGATATTATCTTGTGCGGACAAGATAATATCTTGTGCGCACAAGATAATATGTTGTCCGAACAAGATAATATCTTGTCCGCACAAGATAATATCTTGTTCGCACAACTTCCCAAGATCTATGTTGTGCAAACAAGATAATATGTTGTGCGGACAAGATATTATCTTGTGCGGACAAGATATTATCTTGTTCGCACAAGATAATATGTTGTGCAAACAAGATAATATCTTGTCCGCACAAGATAATATCTTGTCTGCACAAGATAATATGTTGTCCGAACAAGATAATATCTTGTCCGCTCAAGATATTATCTTGTTCGCACAACATAATAAAAATAAAAAATCATGTCCCTTCCCGGGTTCCGTAATACCCAGTGTCGACTTTGCAGTTTTCATAGTAATTTCGCGTTTTAAGTATATTTTTGTAGTTTTTGTACGGAACCCGGGAAGAGACATGATTTTTTATTTTTATTATGTTGTGCGAACAAGATAATATCTTGAGCGGACAAGATATTATCTTGTTCGGACAATATATTATCTTGTGCGGACAAGATATTATCTTGTGCGAACAAGATATGATCTTGTTTGCACAACATAATATCTTGTGCGCACAATATATTATCTTGTTCGCACAACATATTATCTTGTTTGCACAACATATATCTTGGGAAGTTGTGCGGACAAGATATTATCTTGTGCGGACAAGATATTATCTTGTGCGGACAAGATAATATCTTGTCCGCACAAGATACATGTAATATCTTGTGAGCACAAGATCTATGTTGTGCAGACAAGTGTAACTTCTGCGGACAAGATAATATCTTGTTCGCACAACTTAATATCTTGTGCGGACAAGATAATATCTTGTCTGCACAAGATAAAATGTTGTCCGCACAAGATAATATCTTGCGCGGACAAGATATTATGTTGTGCGGACAAATATCTTGTCCGCACAAGATATTATATTGTCCGCACAAGATAATATGTTGTCCGCACAAGATATTATCTTGTCCGCACAAGATAGTATCTTGTGCGCACAACTTATAAAATAAAAAAAATCATGTCCCTTCCCGGGTTCCGTATTTTTGGCATTTTTTTTTACTTTGTTTTGCATCTTAAAAACAACAACATAAACATACATGCCCGACTACGGAACCCGGGAAGGGACATGATTTTTTATTACGTTGTGCGAACAAGATAATATCTTGAGCGGACAAGATATTATCTTGTTCGGACAACATATTATCTTGTGCGGACAAGATATTATCTTGTGCGGACAAGATATGATCTTGATCGCACAAGATAATCTTGTTCACACAACATATTATCTTGTTTGCACAACTTAGATCTTGGAAAGTTGTGCGGACAAGCTATTATCTTGTGCGGACAAGGTATTATCTTGTGCGGACAAGATAATATCTTGTCCGCACAAGATAATAGCTTGTCCGCACAAGATCTATGTTGTGCAGACAAGATATTATCTTGTGCGGACCAGATTATATCTTGTTCGCACAACTTAATATCTTGTGCGGACAAGATAATATCTTGTCTGCACAAGATAATATGTTGTCCGCACAAGATAATATCTTGTCCGCACAAGATCTATGTTGTGCAGACAAGATATTATCTTGTGCGGACAAGATTATATCTTGTTCGCACAACTTAATATCTTGTGCGGACAAGATAATATCTTGTCTGCACAAGATATTATGTTGTCCGCACAAGATAATATTTTGTCCTTATAAGATAATATGTTGTCCGCACAAGATAATATCTTGTCCGCACAAGACATTATCTTGTGCGCACAACTTATAAAATAAAAAAAAATCATGTCCATTCCCGGGTTCCGTACCCGACGTTTTTTTTTTTTTTTTTTTTTTTTTTTTTTGTGGGGGGGGGGGGGGGGGGGAGTGGAGAGAAAAAATAAATAATAAAAAAGTTTTTCCTACCTACCGATCTTTTTTTTTTTTTTTTCAGCATGTTAGTAGAAACACAGCTATTTTTTACGCCTGAAGGCATTTCTATAAACCTTACCCACTAATGTCAAACGTTCCATGCCGGCAACTGATCGATGTTGGAGGTATTGTATACTGTAACTGTGCAGCCGAAAAAAAACAATATATTGCATAACATGTCACTTGTCTTGTCAATAAGGGGCTGTGTTACAACGCATAATGAAGTAATGTAGTAATTTCTTCATTATGATTTTTTTTATTTCATTATGCGTTGGCGTAGTCGACGCGAAATGAAGTAAAAAAAATATTTCAATTCGCGTTGATGTGCACCATATCGACGCAAAATGAAGTAATGATGGAAGAACATAGCTGTCTACGAAAGGAGACCAAAGACTTAGGAAGCAATACAGGTAAATTCCAATATAAAGACCACATTTGACACAGTTCAAAAGTGGTCTTTAAGACCACATTTGAACAGTCCCAAAGATGGTCTTCCACTAGAACACACTGAATGTCGCATGAGCTCATCACATGAGCTCTTGGCCTACGTCATAACGACTGGCTTCTTGAACTGCATACTATTATATAAACTTCTCACCACATGTTTCCGACCTTCCTCGCTCCTTTTCTGTTGATAATGCACCGTCATTCTACTTATAAAAGTCTCCACATGCATGTTTTAGCCTTAAATATTTGGGTTACTTTTGTTTCTGTGATATTTGAAAAAGTGTGCCATCTCTCAAAGCAAAATACATGTGCATTCTTTTTTTTTCATTTAGAACCGACCTCATACTGTCGACGCATATTCGCCCCCGCCCATCGGGGCTTGAAGAAATAGATGGGCTGCACGCAGAGCTGATACCGACCGCACATGAGTACTGCTTATCTGCTTAGAAGGTCTAAGCCTGCCCAGGAAAACTGCTGGGAGTCGGCCCATCCATGCATATAAACCCTTTGGGGTTAAATTGGACGGCAGGGATTGAGATGTCATTTAATCTCAATGTCGGGTAAAAGTCCAACAAAATTGGAAGCAACGTCTCCAAAATCACTTAAATAGTGTTGACGGTGACGTTAAACCTCAAATCAAACAAACAAACTGTCGACGCATAATGAAGTAAAATTAAGTATGCCACCTATCACCGCAAAATGAAATAATTCTTTCATTTTGCGCAAACCTCTTAGTATCGACGCATAATGAAGTAAAAACTACATTTTATTTCATTGCGCATCGACTATGCCAACGCATAATGAAGTAAAAATTTCAAAATGAAGAAATTACTACATTACTTCATTATGCGTTGTAACAGGGCTGCCTGAAAGGCAATTATTTTCTTGCACAAAAGTTAATAACCCTGGGATAACAATTCTTATCCTACTCTAGTTATCCTAGTCAGGGATAGGATAGAAAACGAGCATTGTCACGTGTTTAAGTGTACTGGTTGAATAGGACATAACGTACGCCGTCGTTAAGTTTGACGTCATGTGCTGCACGTTCAGTGACGGAAAAAAAACAATCGCCGAATTATTGCCATCAAAATATGGCTGACGTCGGCGATCGAAGTGACTCCACTCTCAAAAATGAAAATTATGCAAGTAAAAGGATCTTACATGGGTGTGAGGGGTAGATAGAAAAGTCCTTCACTCGGGATCACGGTCCAGCATCACTCGGCAAGCCTCGATACGCGCACGCGTACATTTAACCCTCGGGACGGATTATTTTATCCACCCTCACATTCAGACTTTCGGATGAGTCTTTAAACCGAGGTCCCGTCTCCGTATGACCTTAGCTGTTGGTGGGACGTAAAACTAAAACTCACTCACTCCACCCTCACATTCTTATTGGCTACCCGAGGGTTGCTTTACTCTATGGGAATAATTAATGACATCGAATCAGACCAGGGACACGTTGTTTAAAGCAAAGTTAGCTTAACGAGCTCGTTAGTGGTCAAATTGTTAACTGTTCTAATATGCAAGGTACTTAATACACTGGTATTTGTGCTGAAAAAAAAAAAAAACGTGAGCAGCTTTTGCATTTGCAAAAGACGCTTAAACTGTTTTTCTGCAAAACAAAAAAATCAGAATGTTTGCCTTCATAAGTGTTCAAAATTTTAACGATACGTTAACTTACGACATCGTTAACTGTTCTACTATGTAAGGTACGTAATATAGTGGTATTTTTGCTGAAAAAAAAATGTGAGCAGCTTTTGCTTTCATTTGTTTCTGCAAAATACCAGAATAGTTGCCTTATTAAATGACCAAATTTTAACAATACGTTAATTTACGGCATCGCTAACTTTTCTAGTAGTTATTCTACCTAATACAGTGGTATTTTTGATGAAAAAAAAATACGAGCAGCTTTTGTAAAAAAAAAAAAAAAAAAAAAAAATGTGCAAAAATATCAGAAAATTTGCCTTATTAAATGACCAAAGTTTTAACGTTACGTTAACTAATGTTTGTTTGATTTGAGGTTTAACGTCCCCATCAACACTGTACAGGTCAATTTGGAGACGCTGCTTCCAATTTTGTGGGACTTTTACCCGACATTGAGATGAAATGACATCTCAAGCCCTGCCGCCCAATGAAACCTTTAGGTTTATAAGCATTGACGGGCCGACCCGCACCGCTTTGCCTGGGCAGACTTAGATCCTCTAAGTGTGCGGGTCGGTTTCAGCTATGCGTGGAAGCATCATGCAGCCCATATATTTCTTCAAGCCCCGATGGGCGGGGGCCGTACGTTAACTAATGACATTGTTAGTTTTGAACAACTGACCATTCGAAATTGGGTCTTTGGTCATTACGAAAATGCACCCGCATCACGCTTACAAGTCGGTGAAATGAACACCCCTCTAAATAAAAATCAAAAATGAGTTCATTTAAGAGCAATAAAAACATTCATAAGAAAGAAGATGGGTCATACTACGTAGTTTCGGCTAATAAAGCCTCATCAGTGACCCTGTAATGATCCGGCAAAGAAAGCCAGAGGAAACATACTGCAAGTTTGCGAATTTAGAATAGGTAGTCGATACAAAGACTGATATAAATCAAAATGGGGTCCAAATAATTAAAAACCCGTCTAGAATATGAGTCTAAACCAATAATTTACTTCTGATTTCTCAGAAAATTCACGCTGATCTCAAAGGACCAAAAGTAAAATATAAACCCCACTTTATATACAGAAATCTTGATTATTAAGGGTTTACATTATTTCTCTTATTTCTGCTTTACGATATAGGTTGTTGGTACTTGTTAGAATGAGCGCCTCGGTGAGGCGGTTCTAATGAGCACACACAATCTGTGTTTGAATCGTAAATTAGAAAAAAAATATCACAAGTTTGCAACAGGAAAATGACTGATTTGAAAGGCTGCACTATGTCACGCGGGTAATGCGTGTGAAATAGTAAATTCTTTCATGTGTGTGTGTGTGTGTGTGTGTGTGTGTGTGTGTGTGTGTGTGTGTGTGTGTGTGTGTGTGTGTGTGTGTGTGTGTGTGTGTGTGTGTGTGTGTGTGTGTGCGTGCGTGTGTGTGTGTTTTCTACATTTTCCTATTCCTACACGGGCCCTTGTAAGAATTTGTAACAAATTAAGAAAATAATGTATGCCCCTGTGAACCCCACTTTAATCTCCACAAAGTAAATATTCATTCACGGACATGTTAAAGTGATATTCGAATGATAAAAACTTCACAATAATCGTTTCCGCACGCAGACACACACGCACAGACGCACGCACAGAAGCCTCTGCAGTGTAGTGGTTATGCTACTGGCCTGATAAACCAGGGATTGCAGGATCGATATCGGGCTTCTCCAGACTTTCTGATAAGTCTTTAAACCGAGGTCCCATCGCCGTGTGACGTTAGCTGTTGATTGGGCGTAAAACTGAACACACTCACTCACACACAGACGCACGCACGCTACTTTAAAAGACCGCCTGGGCTTATAGTCGCATGCAACTATGAATCATGGTGTTACATGTATATTGGAAGAGGCTCTTGACATTACCAATATTTTAACAAAAATGTCAATCACTTGCAAGGCGAACAAGCTTTCGATTACTTTGGCCGGTCGCCCAAGTTAAACAGACATCTAAATCTAATCTGATAGCAATTGATATTTGATCATCATTAGTTTGGAAACTACAGTCAAACGTCAATGGCTCGAACACCTTTGAGACAACGAAAATCTGTTCGAGACGGGGGTAGTTCGAGCCACTGAGGGGTACTCATTGCGCCAAACATTTCGATGTTTTATTTATAAAGGTACATGTATGTTATTAGAATCGCATTTCGAAATGTTTGGCGCAATGAGTACCCCTCAGTGGCTCGAACTACCCCTGTTTGAGTCATCGAAGTTTCGCTGTATTTAATCTTACGATGAATGCATCATTACAATACATGTAACACATCCGTGTGACATAGAAAAATTCTTTAATATCTCCAAAATAGTTATTTTTTGTATGTAAATGTGTGACATTTTTCTTAAGTATCCTCCAAGTATATGATGCGGGTGCTCGATAGAACCGCCTTATCGAGGCGATTCTAACGAGTATCCATAATCTATAACTTGGAACAGAATAAGGAAAAAAAATGAATATCCCCTAAACCCAAATTTTCTTTATACACTCGTAAATCCCACTTTTCTCTATATAAAGTGGGATTTAGAGGGTCGTTCATTACACGGACTTCTTAGCGTGGTGAGAATATCTCAACGATTGTTTGAGTTTTACGTCTCACCAACAGCTAAGGCCATACCAAGACGGGACCTCGGTTTAAAGACTCATCCGAAAGTCTGGAGAAGCCCGGTAAATATCTCAACGAATAAACTGGATTGGGCTGCATGGGTCTTCCGCGCAGAGCTGAAACCGACCGAACTGCGTAGGTTTAAGCCTGCCCAGAGAAAGTGTTGCGATTGGGCAGCCCTATATACCCTTAAGATTTCTTTGGGCTGTAGGGCTTAAGATGTCAATTCATCTCAATGTTGGCAAAAACTCCCACAAAGTCGGAAGCAACTTCTCCAAAATTACCTACATGTATATGGTGTTGATGAGGACGTTAAACCTCAAACAAACAAACACACCGTGATTTAATAAGTGAGGAAAATCGAACATGGAGAGGGTACTGATCTATATTGGCTTTTTTTAGAAGGGCCGCGATGCATTTTTTCAGTAATAGTTTACGCCCCCCGCCCATTGGGGCTTGAAGAAATAGATGGGCTGCATGATGCTTGCTTCCACGCAGAGCTGCATGAATCCGACCACACACGAGTACTGGTAAACCGTTTAGAGAATCTAAGCCTGCCCAATCAAAGCGTGTGAGTCGGACCGTCCATGCTTATAAACCCTGGTTTAATTGGGGGTTTATTGGTTTAATTAGGCGACAGGTAGTGAGAGGTCATTTCATATCAAATGTCGGGTAAAAGTCCAAGACAATTGGAAGCAACGTCTCTAAAATGACCTATACAGTGTTGACGGGGATGTTAAACCTCAAATCAAACAAACAAACAAAGCAGAGGGTACTGATCTATATTGGCTTTTAAGAAGGGCCGCGATGCCTTTTTCTGTAATACAGTAAAACGTCGATGGCTCGAACACCGATGGCTCGTTTACCATGGCTGAGTCGAACCCATTTTTGAGTCCCTAGGGAATTCCTCAACATTAGAAGTAGTGTGGGATAAGTAAGGACATTTTCGACTTTTATCTTGCAAATGTATGCTGTGTGTGCTCATTAGAATCGCCTCGTCGAGGCGATTCTAATGATTCACACAGCATACATTCTTATTATGGAGCACCGAAAAGATGTCCCAAAATTAACCCCGTTATGCCTCCTGGAAGTAACCCTTAGCGGCTGGAACTATCATAGAGATACATGTAGTAAATTATATCACCCACATATGGCGTACTTGTTAGTGAAAACTTGAACACTAAGACGTGGTGCTTCTTTCCAACGATTTCAAATGTGGACGTACAAGCTAAATAAACGTGTCTTCCAGCTTTGTGCAAACACATAAGACCCAGATCAGCCAAAATCGTCAATGCACGCCATATGGGTTACTATTGTCACAACCGTACTTATTGTGGGCATTCTAATGGGTCAGGTACTCAGACAGAATCGGGTCTACATTGTGCACCTAGTCATTACGAACACATGTATACATGTGAGTGAGTGTTTCAGTTTTACGTCCCACCAACAGCTAAGGTCATACGGAGACGGGACCTCGGTTTAAAGACTTATCCGAAAGTCTGGAGAAGCCCGGGATCGAACCTGCGACCCCTGCTTTACAAGGCGAGTAGCGTAACCACTCGACCACGGAGGCATGTATACATGTATGCCTATTCAAATGTATTGGAAATTTTACCCCAAAAAAAGAAAAAAGTATGAACATTTTATTTTTCATATATTTGCTCAAAATATAATTTGAGGGGTACACGTTAGAACCGCCTCAAAAATGGTTGACGTGATGCAAACGTGAAGCAAACTCGCTTCTTTCGTATCATTAATACTGCATTCTGAGTGCATTTGATCATTGAGACGTCAACCATTTCGAAAACACGCCTATACAAATACATTGCCAATTTTTTCAGCCAAAAAAAAAAATGGAAATTTTAAGATGAAAAAATTGTGACTTTTTTTTCTTTTTTCTGCTCAAAACATAGATTGTGGGGACTCGATAGAACCGCCTCGACGAGGCGGTTCTATCGAGTACCCACAATCTATGCTTTTAAACAGATGTAAGGAAAATACTGTTTACCCCTGTAAACCACAGTTTTACTATATAAAAAATAGGGTTTAAGGGGGTCAGAATTATATAGGCGTGTTTTCGTGATGGAAGGTGCGCGATCCATCTATTTTTCTCAATTGGTTAACCGACAGAAATGAGTCACCTGTATACTAGTGGACTCTCTCATTGCTATATGTTGGACAAGTCCATTTGTCATATAAGGGGTGTCATACCTATTTTTCATTTTCGGACAATTCTGTTAGCAAATAGTGCAGGCCCTGACCAGACGCCGCGTCTGATCTGGGGCTGCACTGTTTGCCAAGGTACCCCTTTAGATGTTTCCCGCATGCAGTGGATTAAATGGCGTAGTTTGTCATTGTAAACTAGCGTCAAGGAGTACAGGAGGTTGACTCTTAATTAATTTTACGCTTTATTTACATATGGAAGGCAATGCCCGATAAGCTTTAAAGCTTAACCCATTCAGTACCAGAAACTCTTAAAGGGGTACCTTAGAAAACAGTGCAGGCCCAGATCAGACGCCGCAGAACGCGGCGTCTGATCAGGGCCTACACTGTTTGCTTAAAGTTCAGCCATTTTCCAAATCAATTTTGAAGAAAACACAGCCTGACACCCCTAAATTTTGAAATGGACTCCTGCTATATATAAGGTGAAAGATTCCATTTGGTACTAAAAGGGTTAAACTACATTCTGATTATGCTCTGGGGCCATAATCTGATATTTTCTACTTTGCCGAAACGAAATTGGATCAAACGTTTAATCAAAACAGTTACAGTGTTCCAGATTATAATGCTTTCAGGAACGACAGACACTCAGCCGGTGGTGGACTACTGGCTTATGTAAGGTCTAATTTGCCTGCCAGGCGACGAACTGACCTTGAATTTGAACAGCCTATTGAGTCAATTGTTCTTGACATAGTGATACAAAATCGAAAATGGGCTGTTGTGGGGGCATATAGACCCCCTTCTGTGGATAATAAAACATTTACAAATATAACAACAAAAGGCATGGACAAAATATCTGTCCATTTCGATAATGTTTTATTGGTAGGGGATTTAAACTATGACTGTTTAGATCAAAACAAGGGCGCTACCCTCAAAGATTTGTGTGATATTTTTGCTTTCAAAAATCTCATCAAAACTGCTACATGTTTTATGAAAAATTTTAACCCTTCTCTGGTCGATGTCATTCTTACAAATCAACCACAATATTGTTTTAATGTTTTTAACTTTGGATGTGGTATCAGTGACTGCCACAATATCATTGGTGTGGCTGTCAAGGGTACCACTTCCAGAACTGAGAAACAAAAAATTAATTATAGAAGCTTTAAAAACTTTGATGAAAAAGCTTTCAGTGATGATGTTGGTCGGGCGCCATTTCATGTAGCCCATGTGTTTGATGATGTTGATGACATTTACTGGGCTCATGAATGGCTACTGAATGACATCATCAATGAACATGCCCCCATCAAGCAGCGCATCTGCAAGGTAAATAAGCCCCCATATATGAATGGGGAACTAAGGCGGGCAGTTTTTAAAAAGAGAATGTACTTTAACAGATATAAAAAATTTAAAAATAATATGTTCTGGCAAAAGTACAAAAGACAAAGAAACTTTGTAACTAAACTCAAGAAACAATCAATGCGTTTCTATTTCTATGAACGGTGTGCCGGCGGGCCTAAGTCTAATGATCTCTGGCCGACCATCAAGCCTTTTCTATCTAAGAAGGGTACTGGTGGTGGGTCACAAATCATACTGTCCGAAAACGAGAAAATTATCTCAAATCAAAAAGAAGTATGTGACATTTTTAATAATCACTTCGTAAATGTTGCTAAGGACATTGGCAAGGACTGCAATCAGTTTAAACCTGACTTCACGGACCATCCCAGTATAGTGAACATCAAACAAAATTTACCTTCAGATTTACAGCCATTTTGCTTTTCTCCAGTTTCTCATGCAGAAATCCAAAAAATTATGTCACATTTAAATGTTAAAAAGTCTACAGGTTCTGATAATATTTCGGCCAAAATTCTAAAATCCTGCTCCTCTTCACTCAGTCAACCTATTGCAGATCTTGTCAATCTCACTATAACAACATGTGATTTCCCCTCTCAGTTGAAATCTGGGCAAGTTATACCCCTTCACAAGAAAAATGATCCTCTTGATAAAGGCAATTATCGTCCTGTTAGCATATTGCCATCTACATCCAAGATTTATGAGAGGATCATGCATGACCAGCTGGCCAGCTATTGCAAAAATATTTTTGACCCTTTTCTGGCAGCATTCAGAAAGGGTTTCGGCTGCCAGACTACCCTGTTACGCCTGTTGGAGGACTGGCGGAAGGCTTTGGACAACCATGAGTGTGTCGCTGCCATACTAATGGATTTGTCCAAGGCCTTTGACTGCCTTCCTCAAGGGCTTATGAATGCAAAATTACAGGCTTACGGATTGTCATCTGAGGCAGTCGCCCTGTTGGGCAGCTATCTCAATGGCAGGCGTCAACGAATTAAACTGGGTGCAAACATCAGTGAGTGGAAAAGCCTTTTTAAAGGAGTCCCTCAGGGTTCTATACTTGGACCCTTGGTTTTTAACATTTTTATAAATGATATATTTTACATTATTGAAAAGTGTACCCTTTATAACTATGCAGATGACAACACTCTGTCTTTTATTCACAAAAGTTCATCTGTTTTAAAAAATGTTTTAGAAAAGGAAAGCTTGTGTCTTATTGTTTGGTTTACTCAAAATTTTATGAAAGCTAACCCTGAAAAATTTCAGGCTATATGTATTGGAAAGAAAACCCATGAAGCCATAGAGTCTTTCCAAGTCAATGATGTGACTATTAAATGTGAAGACAATGTTACCCTTTTGGGTATTAACATTGACTTTTTATTAAATTTTAATGATCAGATTTCTAGCATGTGTAAGAAAGCAGCTGCACAGCTAGCTGTTTTAAAAAGAATTGGTAGATTTTTAACAAAAAATGGTAAACTGACAATTTATAGCTCATTCATCATGGCCAATTTTAATTATCGCCCTTTAGCATGGCATTTCTGCAGCCAAGCAAACACAAATAAAATAGAAAAGATCCAAGAAAGGGCATTGCGATTTATAAATGATGATTTTAACTCTCCCATAAACATTTTACTTCAGCAGAATAAACTGTCCCTTTTACACGTTAGCAGATTAAAATTAATGGGTTGTGAAGTTTTTAAAATTGTAAATAAAATCTCGCCCACTTATATTCAGGACCTCATTAATATAAAAATGCACAAATATGATTTCAGGGCTGAGAGACAAGCTGAGGTCCCAAGAGTCAGCACAACAAGGTATGGACTAAGGTCATTTAGATATGAGGCAGCCCGGGTATGGAACAGTCTCCCAAATGAGCTTCGACAAGCTGAGAACTACCCACAGTTCAAGAGGCTGTTGCATGCCTGGGACGGCCTCAACTGTAAATGCCCTTCTTGTTCATTATAGACCCTGTTTTAGCTTACACGTTTAATTGTTTTATTGGCTACTTATAGTTCCTCTTTTATCTGTGTTTCATTTGTCTTGTTTTTTCATTGTGTTATTTTTGCTTAATACCTTTTGTAGCTGTCATCTGTATATTTTAGGACACATTTCTGTGATATTCTTGTTATTTTACTATTGTACACTTGTTTGTCGAAGTAAAAGCCCACATGGGCTTATGTTCTTTGTTAACAAAATCGACGAAAAATAAATATTCTATGTCTATGTCTATGTCTATGCCAGTATAAATTCTTAACGTCTTATGATTGAAAACAATAAAGTACATGAAACATGAGGTAATTTTATTTAGAAAAAATGTACAAAATCCTAGGTCGTTGTCTTTTGAACGG
Organism: Lucinisca nassula; assembly: GCA_963580285.1. Taxonomy (NCBI): domain Eukaryota; kingdom Metazoa; phylum Mollusca; class Bivalvia; order Lucinida; family Lucinidae; genus Lucinisca; species Lucinisca nassula. Next base: position 146,596,715 of record OY757014.1, read on the forward strand.
CTGAAGCTTTGTTATACCCGTGCGACATAGTGCATTTTTACATCTCCGAAAATGGCTATTTATTAACAGGGAATAGGGATGGGTAAAATGACACGAGCAGAAATTATTCTTTATGTAAAAGGCAATCAATGGTCTTTCTCCTGACTATATTCGAGATATTAATCCTCCCATTTTTAGAGGAACTAATCCATACCCACTGCGCTTCAAAGTTTTATTAAAGGATTAAGAATATTTAGCGGCCTAAACTGTTTGCGAAAAGTTCAGCCATTTTCCAAATAAAATTTGAAGAAAACACAACCTGACACCCCTAAATTTTGAAAAGGACTCATGTTTTATATAAGGAGGAAGATTCCATTTGGTACAAACAGGGTTAAAGGAGAAATAAGAAACATACCAGTCAAATTCATCATAACGATAACATAACTGTGATGCCCCCCGCCAATCGGGACTTGAAGAAATATATGGGCTGCATGATGCTTCCACGCAGAGCTGAAACCGACCCGCACACGAGTACTGGTAAATCGCTTAGATGATCTAAGCCTGCCCAGGCAAAGCGTTACTAGTCGGCCCGTCCATGCTTATAAACTCTATTGGTTTCATTGGACGGGAGGGCTTGAGATGACATTTCACCAAAATGTCGGGTTAAAGTCCCACAAAATTGGAATCAACGTATCCAAAATGACCTTTACTGTGTTGACGGGGACGTTAAACCTCAAATCAATCAAACAAACTTTCATATCTCCAGAACTAGCATTATCCAAATGAACATTTGTGGCATTTTTCTTTTTTAAGAAATAGATCAGATCTACGAGTAGCTGTGATTTGTTGAGTAATAAGTCACAGTTTGGAGGTCAGTTGTAAAGTAGGCAAATTACGAGCGTGTTGCAAGGCGTGATTTGTCTACTTACAACTGACCGACAACTACGTTTTTACTTACAACTGTGATTTATTACCTAACAAATCACTGGCTAGAGCTGATCTATTTCGATTCTAACACGCTGAAACTCGGCAAAAATGCTGTTGTTTCTTTCAAATTCTCACAACTTTTCGCCATTGTTAGAAGAAACCCCGCTAAAATTATCGACTGAAACACATGCATTTATCTTCGTTTATATCTTTTTCTAACGTTTCGATGTGAGAAAATGACTTTACACCGCCCAAAGTCAAGGAAGTCGACAAGTGACGTCATAAATTTGCAGTTTTTAATGAAGTCACTCGTCACGCTCTTCTTTGCTGTGATTTTTGTAGAATAAAACGTAGTTTTTGTCCATTGCCTATATAGGCGCACTGTGTTAGAATTCTAGACAAAACAAAGACATTGGGTAGTCGTTGATGTGCTTGTAACGAGTACCCACAAACCACGTTTTAAGCAAATACAAGGCAAGCAATGAATACCCCAATACACCCATTTTTCACTATATATTAACGTCACGAAAACACACTGATTATCAATGCCCCGACCAATATAAGTGAAATAATCTTGATAGGGCCCAGTTTCCAGTTTCCTCTTACACCCCCCCCCCCCCTTCCGGCAAACAAGACCCGGTCAAGTTGGTTTGGTGCACAAACAGCAGTAGTCTGCTCTATTTACTTCCAGGGGTGAGACACTGTCAAATGTAAGTAAATATCAAGTTGACAGGATTAATGGCCCGGATCATTTTCAGTTTTTTTTTTTTTTTCTTCCTTTTATTTAAGTAAAAGAGAGTTGCGCCCCTTTGAATGCAGGCTTTTTTTTAACCAGTCCTCTATTCCTTGTATTCATAACCATGACTATTTACCGTTATGAGTAAACGACTTTGTAAGACTCACTGATTCACAATGCAATACATTTCTCTTTCAGCTCTAACGGTTAATTTCCACGAAAAATCTCTGGCTCAACCTCACCACGTTTTACGGTGTATTTGTTAAATGATTACTCAATAAACCGGTGTATTGATACATCTACTGCCCTTGTTTTTTATTATTATTATTATTATTATTATTATTATTATTTTTTTTTTTAAATCTGAATCTGAATAGAACAATTAGTGTCCCCCCCCCCACACACACTCCCTCCTAACACAGTTTTGCTTCAAAATTTAACCCAATCAAAACAACTACAAAGTATCTAGCTACTTGGTGGATCTCTCTCTCTCTCTCTCTCTCTTTCTCTCTCTCTCTCTCTCTCTCTCTCCTCTCTCTCTCTCTCTCTCTCTCTCAATTTATTTATAGAGATATACTTCCACGCTACAAAACATATCTAGTCTAATAGCTGACTGTCGGGTCACGTGTGAGACGCCAAGTTCTGCAACGGAAGGTCAGGTGGTTTTTCCCCGGGTACTCCGGTTTTCGCCCACCTATGATTAACGATCGGCTCGATATGAGTGAAATAATCTTGAAAGGGCCGTAAAACCCAAACAAAAAAAAAAATAATAGCTGACTGTGTAAGTTGACATCTTGTGTTCTTTTTCACCGGGCACATGACATTAATGCGTTGTTGGTTCGACGTGCGCTTAGGACCATAATAATATCTTGAGTTCCTGAAATTCCAAAAAATTCTAAAACGTCACCTAGCTTAGCGTTGGTGTAACGACGCATCTGCGTCAGTGCAACGTCGTGGCGCTGCACGGCGTGGACTTGTCGTTACCCCGGCGACTTGTGCCTGCTGAGATTGAGTTATATTCCTAATCCATATGTATTGTATTTCAAATTGTGATTTCAACTGTATTTATTGATGAACATTGACGTATACAGTACCACTCGGAAAGGACTAAAATAGGCTATGCCTACGTCCAATCCAATGGTACATATATATGTACTCCTCTGTGTGTATGTTTGTAACCATGAAATTTCTAATAAATAAATAAAAAAACGAAAACACACCTATATGATTTTGACCCACTTGAATCCCCACTTTTATATAGTAAAACTGAGGTTTACAGGGGTAAACCTTATTTTTCTTATTTCTGCTCTAAAATATATTTTGAGCAGAAATAAGAAAAATATCACAAATTTTCATCTTATTTATGATTATTATTATTATTATTTATTTTTTTTTTTATTTTCCGGTGGTAAAATACAAAACATTTGAAAAGGCGTGTTTTCGTTAACTAAATGTAAGGGAGGTAAACCTAGATCCAAGTATAAGAAATCAATAGCACTAGTAATATTTCTTACTACACGGTAAGGACTGCTGGGTCGATTTGCTTGTTAGAGTTAAGGTTTAACGTCCCCATCAATACTATTTAGGTCATTTTGGAAACGTTATTATCAGTGGGCTGTTTCCGAATATTTATTCCCACATCTATTCACAGTATGCATATTAGCCCTCTAAGAGATACTAGAAGATTAAAAGAAGCTTCCAAGTGTAGCCAAAAAAGACGAAAGAAAAAAAAAATAGCCTATGAAAATTTCAATTTCACCTGCTACTTTTGAGGCGGGGTGCTCTCTATACTAAACAACTGCAGCCACAATGAACACACTCCAAAACTAGAAGAAAGAGAGAAGAAATTACAAGAGACAAAAGGGAGCATAGGAAGAGAAAACCGCAAAAACAGTCCGTGCTCATATTTGAGCACTCCCGAAAACACACCTATTAACTATTAAATTTTGACCCCTTGAATCCCACTTTATATAGTAAAACTGGGGTTTACAGGGGCAAACCTTATTTTTCTTATTTCTGCTCTAAAATAAAGATTGTGGGTATATACATAGCCACGATGTATATTTTGAGTTGAAATAAGAAAAATATCACAATTTTGCATCTTAAAATTTTCCTTTTTCAAGCGATAAAAAATCACAATGTATTTTATAGGCGTGTTTTCGTAATGATAGTGTGACCACTGTGCCATGACCTATAACGCCATGGCCATACCAAATAGAACACATTTTTACTCTGCTATAAATAATGAGGTTTTTGCTTGTTTGATTTAAGGTTTAACGCCCCCGTCAACGCTGTATAAGTCATTTTGGAGACGTTGCTACCAATTTTGTGGGACTTTTACCCGAGATTGAAATGAAATGACATCTCAGGCCCTGTCACCCAATGAAACCAATAGAGTGGGAGCTTGCAGATTCGTACAATGTTGGAAGTTATTGTGTTGTTATTTTCCTACCTCTCCAATTAGACTTTTCAACTGCTGCAGCCAAATCAATACACATCTTTTGTTTATTTTGATGACGTAGTTTCGGTTCAAGGAAAAAACGCTGGTTCAGGAGCTATCATTGTTCCGGTATTGGAAAACCGTAAAATTTTGCACGGCACAGTTTACAGATTCGTACACCACTTTATCGCAAAAAAAATATTAAAAACAAAGATGGGAAAACATTTTTAAAATAAAACATAATCAATTTAACACTGATTTGCAAAATCTCATGATCCGTTGTCGACAGAAAAGTAAGTTTTTTAACATTTGAAAACAACTGGTATGGACAACGTTTGTAACCCCGACAGAAATAACAGAATAAATAACGTCTCTTGTTTGGAACGTCCTGCACCTGACTCTGTGTAAATATGCCCGTGTGAAATATACAGCAAATTGAATTTTATGTGAAGGGAGAAAGCCACCTGAAGTTATAGCTGACTGACTAAAAAAAATGATATCTCCCCAAGCATGCAAGGGAAATCACTCTTCCATGGCCAGAATGACAGCCACGCATCAATCGATGCAAAATGTAGACCAATAAGGAAAATGCAATATGTAAGTACCAGAAATATAAACTATGATTATTTTCTTATCATCTGGTGAATAGATAGGCTGTGGTTTATAGAAAGATTTTGAATGGGCACAGAATGTATGTGAGCCTCCTAAATGAATGCTGCTACGGTTGCCCGAAAAAATCGTCTGTAACGCGTGCGCACTGTAAAGTACGTGCGAACGTGCACTGAAAATGATTGACAGAAATCCTTAATTGATTGCTGGTGTGATTAGGTTCATCTTAATTGCCATGATAAATGCAGTAGAGGACTAAAACCGCCGAGTGTACGAATCTGCAAGCTGTACGAATCTGTAAACTATGATTCTAGGGTTTATAAGCGTGGACTGGCCGACTCGCACCGCTTTGCCTGGGCAGGCTTTGCAGGCCATTTCAGTGGTTTCTTGCTATTGAGTCATCCTCTCTGTGGTTATTTGGTTTTTGTGTTCTCGGAGATGTTGCACTTATGAGTTAGGAGACCTTCATGCGGACTGAACAAATTCTTTGTCTAAATCGCGACGAAAGTAAGGGCGAGGATTGTGGCCGCGTAATATCGATTTAAGCCCCTAGTGAAATTCTTTTCACCGACTTCCAAGGCGGTTCTTTTTCCGCGGTTTATTTTTGTTATGGTTTATCTTTGAGTGTGTGTATCGCTTATATATTTTGGTTTTGGATAGCCAATTGGCCATTTTGTGGAAAAGTAACAGTTCTTTTGGCTTTCCGCTATTGATGTTTCAATTAGTGTCTAGTTATTTCATGTTTGTGTTTCTTTCCCGTTGGTGTCGCTGATAGGAGCTGTGCCTTCACGTCTATATATAACAAGCGTATACAGTATTTTCCTTATTTTTTTGCCCCAAACATACTGCAGTTACTCGTTAAACGAGACGAATACATCTACAACACAGAAATAAATAAAAAAAAATACAAATCAAACATTACAAAAATTGCAATGTTCGCGTTATGAATGGAAATATCGTCTCACATGGCTGTTATGTTAATGAGGTAAAATAATGCCTTGACTCAAGACACTAAGTAATCAGTTTGAAATCAGCGAAGTTTGTTTACATGCAGATTTTTACCATAAATACAAACAGGTAAAATACAAACCATGACATAAGGATAGCACGTCAACACAAAATTTACCTGTGACAGTTGTTGCGAGCTTGCAAAGTTGGTGCTTTTGCTTTGGAGCACAGGTTCAAATAACAGTGAAATTCCGTTATTAAGACCTTCTAAAATTAAGACTAATTCTGCTTTTAAAAGCTTATTCTAAAGGGTGCAGTTCGCATTTCTATGACTTCTGACCGCAGTGTCCTCCGGTGAGGGACCACCTTTGGGTCTGTTCAAAAGTAGTGATTAAGACCACTTTTGAACAGTACCAAAAGTGGTCTTAATGGAGGAATTTCACTGTACTCTATACCGCTGAAGCACAATGCATAGAGTATTTTAAGTTCATTACCCGTTTCTGTTTTACGTCTTCTGGACACCGAGGCGAATAAATTATACGATAGTTCTCATCAGTTATATGATGCGGCTCTCTTAACTAGAGGCTATACTCAGCATACTCTCCGTCCTTACATTGATTCTGAAATTAATCATAAACGCCATATCTTCAAAATATCCTTCATTAATAAGGGTATGGATTTTATAGATTTGCCCAATATCTTCCGTGAGAGATTGGTGCTTTCTTCCATTCCTGCTTATTTTCAAAATACTGAAACACCTATAATTTGCTATAAATATAACAAAGTAGAAGTAAAACAAAGATCAGGAATTGATACAATTAACTTACTCCACCCATAAAAGACACCAAAGGAAAGAAATACAAACATTAAGCGACCAGACCATAATTGAAACCTAAACAAAGGAAGGCTATAAGGACAGTTAGATCTATCATTTTTAATTTCAATAAACTTTTTTTTAGATCTTGATATTGATACTAATACTCCTGATTCATGTGATTGTAAAAACTCAAAGTATTGCTATCCTGCTGCTGGTCATGTAATTACTGGCAATTTGAAAATTATTCCTGATTCTAGGATAAGGAATATAATTTCCAAAGGACCGAAATATCGGTTTCCTTCTAAAATTGATTTCAGTAAATGTAGAGATGAAATCGCTGCTTCCTTGAATGAATTCGGTACTCGATGGTGTAAGCGAGAGTATGTTGAGCATAAAGCCCTTAAGGACTGGAAACATAGCATTTTAAAACTAGTGAATAAACGCATTTCTTTCTATTCTCAAAATACTAACTTATTACCTCCTAAGCCCAAGACGTCTTTACGTCATCTTAAACTAGGTATTCAAGAATTTCATAAGAAGTTTGTTTTGGCCCCTGCAGACAAGGCCGCTAACAACGTCGTCGTTGTGTGACGGCTCCACTATGTTAACACGCTTAAGCAGGAGCTTGGTGGTACTAAGGCCTATGAACCTCAGCCTTTAGCTGAAGAGAGAGCTATAGTAGATAAACATGTTTGTCTCTCAGCCACCAAGTTTGCTGTGTGTGTTATCGAAGGCCAAGACAAGCTTCCTACGCTATACTGGTTACCAAAACTTCATAAAAAACCTTACAAAGCACGGTTTATTGCAAATTCTAGCTCTTGCACTACCACTGAACTTTCTAAATAATTAACTTCCTGTCTTACTGTTATTAAAACGCATGTACATGTAATTAAATATTGTGATAAAGTCTTTGAAAGATCAGGAAGAAATCTGTTTTGGTCCATAAAAAATTCGACTGAGGTTTTAAATAAATTGCAATCTAGACATTTTCGTGCTTCTAGTCTGTCTACCTACGATTTTTCCACTCTTTACACTACACTTCCTCATAATCTTATAAAAGAAAAGCTTAATGATTTAATTGAATGGGCTTTTCACAGAGAAGATTCTCTCTATCTTGCATGTAATGTCAGAAATGCATTTTTCACTTCTAAAGAGCATAAGAATTATACACTTTGGTCATGTCAGAAAGTGTGTGATGCCCTCACCTTTCTACTTGACAATATTTACATTAGATTCGGTACTAAGTTATTTAGACAAATTGTGGGTATTCCGATGGGTACTAATTGCGCACCCCTTGTGGCTGATCTGTTCTTGTATTGTTATGAAAGAGACTTCATTTTGTCGCTTTCCATTGATAACCAATCTGAAATTATTGAAGCTTTTAGCTCTACTTCTAGATATTTAGATGATTTATTAAATATTGATAATACCTATTTTGATGGTTTGATCAGTCAGATTTACCCCCTAGAACTTCAGTTAAATAAAGCAAATTCTTCTGATACCGAGGCCCCGTTTTTGGATTTACATCTATCTATTGTAGATGGATTTGTTTCGTGCAAAATTTATGATAAACGCAATGACTTTGATTTTGAGATTGTAAATTTTCCTTTTTTGGATGGTGATGTTCCTCGTGCGCCATCCAATGGCGTTTATATTTCGCAATTAATTCGATTTGCTAGAGTGTGTAGTCATGTAACTGACTTCAACACTCGTAATAAATTATTAACGGCTAAACTCCTTAATCAGGGTTATCGGTACCATAAACTACGCAAAGCCTTTTCAAAATTTTATAGATGCCATTCTGATTTAATTTCGAAATTCAATATTGGACTTAAATCTCTTCTGCAACAAGGTCTATCGGAACCCGAATTTTATGGTGACTTGGTGTATAGGTTCAGAAAAATATACCAGAGGACAGTGGTCCTGAACCGCTCACTTGTCTGGTGACAATTTTCCTACTTAGATCAGCAGAAAATGTCATTTACCCTGCTCATAAATTTTAAAATGCCATCTCAATATTTGTTGGCATTTTGAAACTTATGAGCAGGGTAAATTTCATGCTGAAGTGAGTTGAGCGTAAAAAAGTTTTATAACCTCGGTGCCTGGCTCACAGAAAGGGAAAATATGAGGAACTGTCCATTGGACATAAATGGTATACTGTATACAAAAGCAAATGAAACAAAAAGAAAACTTGTTCCAATTTATTTTCATATCTCAAGAGCAGTAACAGAACAAAACTAGAATTCGTTTTTCTACAAAAACACAGATGTCTCCCCCCTTTTTTATCATTGAGGTACCTGCCTGATTCTTGGGGGCAACATTGCTGTAAAATAGGTCAAGGTCAACCCAGGGTCACCATTTGTACAAACCATGATAGGCCTGAGTACCATATGCTACATGCCAAGTTTCAAGGCCACTGGTCTTATGGTTCTGGAGAAGAAGATTTTTGAAGGCTTTTTACCGTATATGGGCAAGGCGGCCATCTTGGTCATGTGATCCAGTCCCGCGAACAAACTTTCGTTCCCCAATCCCACTGAGGCTCCATATGAAATTTGGCTTTGATTGGCCCTGCAGTATAGGAGAAGAAGATCTTTGAAATTGGTGGACGGACAGACGGACGGACGAATGGACGACGGACGGACGGACGACGGACCATGGCTATACTATAAGCTCACCTATGAGCCTAAAGGCTCAGGTGAGCTAAAAATCCATAATTTTTCACTTTTTCCTATGCAAAAGCCTAAGTCAGCATATTTGACATTACTGTAAAATAGGTCAAGTTCAACCCAGGGTCACCATTTGAACAAATTATGATAGGCCCGAGTACCATATGCTACATGCCAAGTTTCAAGGCCATTGGCCTTACGGTTCTTGAGAAGAAGAATTTCGAAGTGTTTTTACAATATATATGGGCGTGGTTGCCATCTTTGTCATGTGATCTAGACCATATTGGGAGCTTTTCATTTGTTCACCTCCCAAAGGCTCCATATTGAATTTCACTTCAATTGGCTCAGTAGTTTCTGAGAAAAATGTTTGAAATATGGAACCTGCGTGACCTTGGTCTAAGGTCAGTTAATGATCTTGACCTTTCTTACACATAGATCATCATGTATTCAGCTACTTTACCTTATCTACTAATTTTGGTGACAGTGTCTTCAATGGTTTCCTAAAAATCCATTATTTTCACTTTTTCCCATGCAAAAGCCTAAGTCGGCAAATTTGACATTGCTGTAAAATAGGTCAAGGTCAACTCAGGGTCACCATTTGTACAAACTATGATGGGCCTGAGTACCATATGCTACATGCCAAGTTTCAAGGCCATTGGCCTTACGGTTCTGGAGTAGAAGAATTTTTAAGGCTTTTTACCATATATGGGCGTGACGGCCATTTTGGTCATGTGATCTAGACCGTATTGGCATTTTTTCATTTGTTCAACTCACAACGGCTCCATATTAAATTTTACTTAAATTGGCTCAGCAGTTTTGGAGAAAAAAAGTTTGAAATATGGATCCTGAATGACCTTGGTCTAAGGCCAATGAATGACCTTGACCTTTCTGACCCATAGATCTTCATGTATTCAATTACTTTACCTGATCTACAAATTTTGTTGACACTGTCTTCAATGGTTTCCTATAAATCCATTATTTTCACTTTGCCCCATGCAAAAGCCTAAGTCGGAAAATTTGACATTGCTGTAAAATAGGTCAAGGTCAACCCAGGGTCACCATTTGTACAAACCATGATGGGCCCGAGTACCATATGCTACATGCCAAGTTTCAAGGCCACTGGCCTTATGGTTCTGGAGAAGAAGATTTTTGAAGGCTTTTTACCATATATGGGCATGGCGGCCATCTTGGTCATGTGATCCAGACCCGCGAACAAGGCCAATGAATGACCTTGACCTTTCTGATCCATATAAAATCATGTATTCAGTTACTTTACCTGATCTACAAATTTTGGTGACACTGTCTTCAATGGTTTCCTATGATAAACGCGATGACTTTGATTTTGAGATTGTAAATTTTCCTTTTTTGGATGGTGATGTTCCTCGTGCGCCATCCAATGGCGTTTATATTTCGCAATTAATTCGATTTGCTAGAGTGTGTAGTCATGTAACTGACTTCAACACTCGTAATAAATTATTAACGGCTAAACTCCTTAATCAGGGTTATCGGTACCATAAACTACGCAAAGCCTTTTCAAAATTTTATAGATGCCATTCTGATTTAATTTCGAAATTCAATATTGGACTTAAATCTCTTCTGCAACAAGGTCTATCGGAACCCGAATTTTATGGTGACTTGGTGTATAGGTTCAGAAAAATATACCAGAGGACCAGTGGTCCTGAACCGCTCACTTGTCTGGTGACAATTTTCCTACTTAGATCAGCAGAAAATGTCATTTACCCTGCTCATAAATTTTAAAATTCCATCTCAATATTTGTTGGCATTTTAAAACTTATGAGCAGGGTAAATTTCATGCTGAAGTGAGTTGAGCGTAAAAAAAGTTTTATAACCTCGGTGCCTGGCTCACAGAAAGGGAAAATATGAGGAACTGTCCATTGGACATAAATGGTATACTGTATACAGAAGCAAATGAAACAAAAAGAAAACTTGTTCCAATTTATTTTCATATCTCAAGAGCAGTAACAGAACAAAACTAGAATTTGTTTTTCTACAAAAACACAGATGTCTCCCCCCTTTTTTATCATTGAGGTACCTGCCTGATTCTTGGGGGCAACATTGCTGTAAAATAGGTCAAGGTCAACCCAGGGTCACCATTTGTACAAACCATGATAGGCCCTGAGTACCATATGCTACATGCCAAGTTTCAAGGCCACTGGTCTTATGGTTCTGGAGAAGAAGATTTTTGAAGGCTTTTTACCGTATAAGGGCATGGCGGCCATCTTGGTCATGTGATCCAGTCCCGCGAACAAACTTTCGTTCCCCAATCCCACTGAGGCTCCATATGAAATTTGGCTTTGATTGCCCCTGCAGTATAGGAGAAGAAGATCTTTGAAATTGGTGGACGGACAGACGGACGGACGAATGGACGACGGACGGACGGACGACGGACCATGCTATACTATAAGCTCACCTATGAGCCTAAAGGCTCAGGTGAGCTAAAAATCCATAATTTTCACTTTTTCCTATGCAAAAGCCTAAGTCAGCATATTTGACATTACTGTAAAATAGGTCAAGTTCAACCCAGGGTCACCATTTGAACAAATTATGATAGGCCCGAGTACCATATGCTACATGCCAAGTTTCAAGGCCATTGGCCCCTTACGGTTCTTGAGAAGAAGAATTTCGAAGTGTTTTTACAATATATATGGGCGTGGTTGCCATCTTTGTCATGTGATCTAGACCATATTGGGAGCTTTTCATTTGTTCACCTCCCAAAGGCTCCATATTGAATTTCACTTCAATTGGCTCAGTAGTTTCTGAGAAAAATGTTTGAAATATGGAACCTGCGTGACCTTGGTCTAAGGTCAGTTAATGATCTTGACCTTTCTTACACATAGATCATCATGTATTCAGCTACTTTACCTTATCTACTAATTTTGGTGACAGTGTCTTCAATGGTTTCCTAAAAATCCATTATTTTCACTTTTTCCCATGCAAAAGCCTAAGTCGGCAAATTTGACATTGCTGTAAAATAGGTCAAGGTCAACTCAGGGTCACCATTTGTACAAACTATGATGGGCCTGAGTACCATATACTACATGCCAAGTTTCAAGGCCATTGGCCTTACGGTTCTGGAGTAGAAGAATTTTTAAGGCTTTTTACCATATATGGGCGTGACGGCCATTTTGGTCATGTGATCTAGACCGTATTGGCATTTTTTCATTTGTTCAACTCACAACGGCTCCATATTAAATTTTACTTAAATTGGCTCAGCAGTTTTGGAGAAAAAATGTTTGAAATATGGATCCTGAATGACCTTGGTCTAAGGCCAATGAATGACCTTGACCTTTCTGACCCATAGATCTTCATGTATTCAATTACTTTACCTGATCTACAAATTTTGTTGACACTGTCTTCAATGGTTTCCTATAAATCCATTATTTTCACTTTGCCCCATGCAAAAGCCTAAGTCGGAAAATTTGACATTGCTGTAAAATAGGTCAAGGTCAACCCAGGGTCACCATTTGTACAAACCATGATGGGCCCGAGTACCATATGCTACATGCCAAGTTTCAAGGCCACTGGCCTTATGGTTCTGGAGAAGAAGATTTTTGAAGGCTTTTTACCATATATGGGCATGGCGGCCATCTTGGTCATGTGATCCAGACCCGCGAACAAGGCCAATGAATGACCTTGACCTTTCTGATCCATATAAAATCATGTATTCAGTTACTTTACCTGATCTACAAATTTTGGTGACACTGTCTTCAATGGTTTCCTATGATAAACGCGATGACTTTGATTTTGAGATTGTAATTTTTCCTTTTTTGGATGGTGATGTTCCTCGTGCGCCATCCAATGGCGTTTATATTTCGCAATTGATTCGATTTGCTAGAGTGTGTAGTCATGTAACTGACTTCAACACTCGTAATAAATTATTAACGGCTAAACTCCTTAATCAGGGTTATCAGTACCATAAACTACGCAAAGCCTTTTCAAAATTTTATAGACGCCATTCTGATTTAATTTCGAAATTCAATATTGGACTTAAATCTCTTCTGCAACAAGGTCTATCGGAACCCGAATTTTATGGTGACTTGGTGTATAGGTTCAGAAAAATATACCAGAGGACCAGTGGTCCTGAACCGCTCACTTGTCTGGTGACAATTTTCCTACTTAGATCAGCAGAAAATGTCATTTACCCTGCTCATAAATTTTAAAATTCCATCTCAATATTTGTTGGCATTTTAAAACTTATGAGCAGGGTAAATTTCATGCTGAAGTGAGTTGAGCGTAAAAAAAGTTTTATAACCTCGGTGCCTGGCTCACAGAAAGGGAAAATATGAGGAACTGTCCATTGGACATAAATGGTATACTGTATACAGAAGCAAATGAAACAAAAAGAAAACTTGTTCCAATTTATTTTCATATCTCAAGAGCAGTAACAGAACAAAACTAGAATTTGTTTTTCTACAAAAACACAGATGTCTCCCCCCTTTTTTATCATTGAGGTACCTGCCTGATTCTTGGGGGCAACATTGCTGTAAAATAGGTCAAGGTCAACCCAGGGTCACCATTTGTACAAACCATGATAGGCCCTGAGTACCATATGCTACATGCCAAGTTTCAAGGCCACTGGTCTTATGGTTCTGGAGAAGAAGATTTTTGAAGGCTTTTTACCGTATAAGGGCATGGCGGCCATCTTGGTCATGTGATCCAGTCCCGCGAACAAACTTTCGTTCCCCAATCCCACTGAGGCTCCATATGAAATTTGGCTTTGATTGCCCCTGCAGTATAGGAGAAGAAGATCTTTGAAATTGGTGGACGGACAGACGGACGGACGAATGGACGACGGACGGACGGACGACGGACCATGGCTATACTATAAGCTCACCTATGAGCCTAAAGGCTCAGGTGAGCTAAAAATCCATAATTTTTCACTTTTTCCTATGCAAAAGCCTAAGTCAGCATATTTGACATTACTGTAAAATAGGTCAAGTTCAACCCAGGGTCACCATTTGAACAAATTATGATAGGCCCGAGTACCATATGCTACATGCCAAGTTTCAAGGCCATTGGCCTTACGGTTCTTGAGAAGAAGAATTTCGAAGTGTTTTTACAATATATATGGGCGTGGTTGCCATCTTTGTCATGTGATCTAGACCATATTGGGAGCTTTTCATTTGTTCACCTCCCAAAGGCTCCATATTGAATTTCACTTCAATTGGCTGAGTAGTTTCTGAGAAAAAATGTTTGAAATATGGAACCTGTGTGACCTTGGTCTAAGGTCAGTTAATGACCTTGACCTTTCTTACACATAGATCATCATGTATTCAGCTACTTTACCTTATCTACTAATTTTGGTGACAGTGTCTTCAATGGTTTCCTAAAAATCCATTATTTTCACTTTTTCCCATGCAAAAGCCTAGGTCGGCAAATTTGACATTGCTGTAAAATAGGTCAAGGTCAACTCAGGGTCACCATTTGTACAAACTATGATGGGCCTGAGTACCATATGCTACATGCCAAGTTTCAAGGCCATTGGCCTGACGGTTCTGGAGTAGAAGAATTTTTAAGGCTTTTTACCATATATGGGCGTGACGGCCATTTTGGTCATGTGATCTAGACCGTATTGGCATTTTTTTCATTTGTTCAACTCACAAAGGCTCCATATTAAATTTTACTTAAATTGGCTCAGCAGTTTTGGAGAAAAAAATGTTTGAAATATGGATCCTGAATGACCTTGGTCTAAGGCCAATGAATGACCTTGACCTTTCTGACCCATAGATCTTCATGTATTCAATTACTTTACCTGATCTACAAATTTTGTTGACACTGTCTTCAATGGTTTCCTATAAATCCATTATTTTCACTTTGCCCCATGCAAAAGCCTAAGTCGGAAAATTTGACATTGCTGTAAAATAGGTCAAGGTCAACCCAGGGTCACCATTTGTACAAACCATAATGGGCCCGAGAACCATATGCTACATGCCAAGTTTCAAAGCCACTGGCTTTATGGTTCTGGAGAAGAAGATTTTTGAAGGCTTTTTACCATATATGGGCATGGCGGCCATCTTGGTCATGTGATCCAGACCCGCGTACAAGGCCAATGAATGACCTTGACCTTTCTGATCCATATACAATCATGTATTCAGTTACTTTACCTGATCTACAAATTTTGGTGACACTGTCTTCAATGGTTTCCTATAAATCCATTATTTTCACTTTGCCCCATGCAAAAGCCTAAGTCGACAAATTTGACATTGCTGTTAAATAGGTCAAGGTCAACCCAGGGTCACTATTTGTACAAACCATGATGGGCCCGAGTACCATATGCTACATGCCAAGTTTCAAGGCCACTGGCCTTATGGTTCTGGAGAAGAAGATTTTTGAAGGCTTTTTACCACATAAGGGCATATAGGCCATCTTGGTCATGTGATCCAGACCCCGCGCACAAACTTTCGTTCCCCCATCCCACTGAGGCTCCATATGAAATTTGGCTTTGATTGGCCCTGCAGTATAGGAGAGGAAGATCTTTGAAAATGGTGGACGGACGAATGGACGACGGACGGACGGACGACGGACCATGGCTATACTATAAGCTCACCTATGAGCCTAAAGGCTCAGGTGAGCTAATAACCGCAATGACTTCAGCACCCAATTTCGTAAAATCATTCTTCGATATGAAAAGATTGGGTACAACATGGATATTATACGACAGACTGCATGCATGGTAGTTAACCCAATCACGATTGGCAACTTTGCTTCCCTCTTTAATTGCACGCCGGTGGGTCAGGCCTCAGATTCTATGACGGCTCCAACGTAAAGGCTTATTGAGTATTAGAGAGATAATGTTGGTTGGTGCCTGATGCTCTGTCTCTGGTCGGGCTCATCGGAGTCTAACTGTTGGTTTTCATTTGCTCCAGCATTTCAGTGGTTTCTTGCTGTTGAGTCCTCACCGTTGTCTCACCTCTGTGGTTCTTTGATTTATGTGTTCACGGAGATGTTGCACGGATGAGTTAGGAGGCCTTCATGCGGACTGAACAAATTATTTGTCTAAATCGCGACGGAAGTAAGGGCGAGGATTGTGGCCACGTAAAATCGATTTAAGCCCCCCCGGTGGAAATCTTCCACTGACCGTTCCAAGGCGGCTCTTCTGTGGCGGTTTATTTATGTTGTTGTTTGTTACTTACTGTGTGTATCACTTGTGTCTTTTAATTTTGGATGGCCACATGGCCATTTTGTGGGAAAGTAACTGTCCTTATGGCCTTCCTTTGTTTAGGTTTCCATTATGGTCTGGTCGCTTAATGTTTGTATTTCTTTTCCTTTGGTGTCTTTTATGGGTGGAGTAAGTTAATTGTATCAATTCCTGATCTTTGTTTTACTTCTACTTTACACCGCTGAAGCACAAATACAAAGTGTACGTTATGCTGCGGAAGCACATATACAAAGAGTACTTTATACAGCTTAAGCACAAATACAAAATGTACGTTTACCGCTGAAGCACAATGCATAGAGTACTTTACACCGCTGAAGCACAAATACTAAGTGTACTTTATACTGCAGAAGCACATATACACAGTGTACTTTATACCGCTGAAGCACAAATACAAAGAGTACTTTATACAGCTTAAGCACATTTACAATGAGAACTTTATACAGCTGAAGCACATACACAAAGTGTACTTTATTCCACTGTGAAATTTTCAAACTATTTGAGGGTCACTGATGAGGCCTAATTGGCCGAAACTAGCTAGTCTGGCCAAGAAAAGATGTGCACTTCATGTTTTCCAGTTATGTGGTGTATTCTTTGCTTCCAAAGGATAACCCTTTTATAGAACATATTTAACGTCACTACAGCTGGTGTCTGGAAATGTGTGCCGGCTGTAAAATGTCTCACTGCCCTACATCATAGTGTAGTTTATATTTTCTTGTCCTTTGGGATCACTGATTCCATTGTGGAATTTTGAAATTATTTGAGGGTCACTGATGAGGCCTAATTGGCCGAAACTAGCTAGTCTGGCCCAGAAAACATGTACACTTCATAGTTATGTGGTGTATTCATTGCTTCCAAAGGATAACCCTTTTTTAGAACATATTTAACGTCACTACAGCTGGTGTCTTGGCATGTGTGGCGGCCGTAAAATGTCCCCCATGCCCTACAACATAGTGTAGTTTATATTTTCTTGTCCTTTGGGATCATTGATTCCATTGTGGAATTTTGAAACTATTTGAGGGTCACTGATGAGGCCACATTGGCCGCAACTAGCTAGTCTGGCCCAGAAAAACATGTACACTTCATATTTTCCAGTTTTGTGATGTATTCTTTGCTTCCAAAGGATAACCCTTTTATAGAACATATTTAATACCGTTGAAGCACAAACACATAGAGTACTTTATACAGCTGAAGCACATACACAAAGTGTACTTTTTACCCCGTAAGCACAAATACAAAGAGCACTTTATACAGCTGAAGCACATATACAAAGAGTACTTTACACCCCTGAAGCACATACACAAAGTGTCCTTTATACCGCTGAAGCACAAATACATAGAGCACTTTATACCGCTGAAGCACATACACAAAGAATATTTTACACCGCTGAAGCACATACACAAAGTGTAGTTTAAACCGCTGAAGCACAAATACATAGAGCACTTTATACCGCTGAAGCACATACACAAAGAGTACTTTATACCGCTGAAGCACATATACAAAAATTACTTTATACCCCTGAAGCACAAATACAAAGTGTACTTTATACTGCTGAAGCACATATGCAAAGGGTCATTGGGTGTTTGTGTCGCTTGTGTTATTTTATTCTGGATAGTCTATTGGCCATTTTGTGGGGAAAATAACTGTCCATTTGGCTTTCCGCTGTTGGTGTTTCCATTAGGGTCTGTTGTTTCATGTTTGTGTGTTTTTCCCTTTGGTGTCTCTGATGGGAGCTGTGGGTTGATTGTATCGATTCCTGATCATATCCTCCACTTCTATTTTATACCACTGAAGCCCACATACAAAGAGTACTTTATACCGCTGAAGCACATACACAAAGAGTACCATATACCGTTGAAGCACATACACAAAGTGTACTTCATAACGCTGAAGCCCAAATACAAAGAGTACTTTATATCGCTGAAGCACATACACAAAGAGTTCCATATACTGCTGAAGCACATACACAAACAGTACTTTATACCGCTGAAGCACATACACAAACAGTACCATATACCGCTGAAGCACATTCACAAAGTGTACTTTATACCGTTGAAGCACAAATACAAAGAATACTTTATACCGCTGAAGCACATGTACAAAGTGTACTTTATACCGCTGAAGCACATATACAAGGATTACTTTATACCGCTGTAGCACATAATTGCACAAAATATTTTTTATACTGCTTAAGCACATATACAAAGAGTACTTTATATCGCTGAAGCACGTACACAAAGTGTTCTTTATACCGCTGAAGCACATATACAAAGAGTACTTTATACCGGTGAAGCACATACACAAGGTGTTCTTTATACCACCGAAGCACAAATACAAAGAATGATTTATACCGCTGAAGCACATATACAAAGAGTACTTTATACCGCTGAAGCACATACACAAAGTGTAATTTATACCGCTGAAGCACATATACAAAGAGTACGTTATACCGCTGAAGCACATACACAAAGTGTTCGTTATACCACTGAAGCACAAATACTAAGAATGATTTTTACCGCTGAAGCACATATACAAAGAGTACTTTATACCGCTGAAGCACATTTACAAAGTGTACTTTTTACCGCTGAAGCACATATACAAAGTGCACTTTATACCGCTGAAGCACATATAAAAAGCATACTTTATACCGCTGAAGCGCATATACAAAGTGTACTTTATAGCGCTAAAGCACAAATACAAAGACTACTTTGTACAGCTGAAGCACATATACAAAGTGTACTTTATAGCGCTAAAGCATATATACAAAGTGTTCTTTATACCGCTGAAGCAAAATACATAGAGTACTTTATACCGCTGAAGCACAAACGCAAAGACTACATTATACCACTAAAGCACATATACAAAGTGTTCTTTATACCGCTAAAGCACAAATACAAAGAATACTTTATACCGCTGAAGCACAAATACAAAGTATACTTTAAACCACTAAAGCACATATACAAAGTGTACTTTATACCGCTAAAGCACAAATACAAAGAGTACTATATACCGCTGATGCACAAATACAAAGGGTACTTTATACAGCTGAAGCACAAATACAACGCGTACACCGCTGAAGCGCAAATGCAAAGAGTACTTTGGTCGGGCCCATCAGAGCCTAACTGTTGGTTGACGTTTGCTGCAGCATTTCAGTGGTTTCTTGCTGTCAAGTCCTCACCGTTGTTTCATCTGTGATTATTTGATTTTTGTTTTCTCGGAGATGTTGCACTGATGAGTTAGGAGGTCTTTATGCGGACTGAATAAGTTATTTATCTAAATCGGGACGGAAGTAAGGGCGAAGCTTGCGGCCGCCTAAAATCGATTTAAGCCCCCCAGTGGAATTCGTTTCACTGTCCGTTGCCAGGCGGTTCTTCTGTCTCGGTTTACTTTTTTTATGGTTTGTCTTTGTGTATGTGTATCGCTTATATATTTTTTGAATAGCCTATTAGCCAATTTGTGGAAAGGTAACTGTCCTTTTGGCTTTCCGCTATTGATGTTTCCATCAGGATCTAGTTATTTCATATTTGTGTTTCTTTCCCTTTGGTGTCTCTGATTGGAGCTGTGGGTTAATTTTATCGATTCCTTATCATTGCCTTCACTTCTATCTTATACCGCTGAAGCACAAATAAGAAGAGGACACATACACCATTGAACCACCAACAGAAAAAAAACATAACAATACCACTGAAGCCCAAATACAAAGACTACGTTATACCGCATCCCGTCTTTAGTTTTTTGGTCGAGTGTTACCCAAAATTATTAATTGATTATCCTATATTACGCAAGGTCAACCAATATTCAAAAATCCTAAATCATGTTTTTAATTGCGTCAATTATTAAAATTGTCATTAATCAAGTAATTTCGTATTAGCCCAGTCACAGGTCCTCGGTCAGCTGTATTGGCCTCGCATTCGGCCTCGTGCCAATACAGCAGACCTCGAACCTGCAACTGGGCCAATACGAAATTATTTGATTAATAACATTATAATACTAAGCACATGTTGCTATCAGTGCTGGTGTTCATGCGACTATAACTGATTTATGAAAGATATAAACGGTTATTTATATGACAAGCTTTTCTTATTGCTCTGGGTCAGAGCTTTGCTTAAGAGGGTTTTGCAATAGAATCTGGACTGGAATCATACGTTGGATTTGTTACGAGATGGAATAGGAAACCTCTCTGGTGCTTATGCACATCTAAATTATTTTAGTAGATATATGGTAGGGCGGTGCGAGTGAAATATTTTAGGTGAAATATGGTACGCAAACTGTGCGGCTCCATGAACAAGTCATGCACATATCATACGATGTATGCATGAGTGGTTTATAGAGAGCTGTTTTTACAATACAGGGGGCCGCTAAAAGGCCGAGTCCTATAGAATTTGCCTAAAAATCGCCAACCGCCAAATTGTGCCATATATGATTTTTATTCCCGTCACGTGTTGTGTGGGTGTTCGTTTTGACAGGAGTCATGTCATTGATTATAGGGTCGTTTCATCAATTTTTCCTATGGGAAATATACTTTTTGAACGCAAATCCATTATCTACTCGATTTTTGCTATCTGGCTTTGTTTGTGGCCGGTATCTCCACCTCGCCACGAATTGAGCAAGGTAATATGAGTAGGCATGATTTTCCAGTAGTATTCATAGATATATAAACCCTGAAAAAAGCGGACACTTTAGCAGCAGGTCAAGTTGTAAGAGTGAACACAACATTGTGACGGGGAAATAGAAAGTATATTGAAAGGTATGTTAAATCTATGTTTAGTATTATTTTTGTATGAACATGCTTGTAGGTTTTGGAGGGGTTTACTTCTAGTATACCCCAACTTTCTGAAGCCTATTCTGAATTCACTGTTGAGGCCTGTAGTGATTAGGCTACTAGCTTTGCCAGCTAGACGTCGCAGGATCGATCCCAGGCTTCTCCAGTAGTAGAATGAGTCTTTCTAAGTGAGGTCCTGTCTCATGCTGACCCTAGATGTTGGTGAGACGTAAAGTTTGGACACCCGCTCATTCTGGATTCATTTAGGCTTTTAGACCCCTTTTGTAGAATGTAATTAATAAACGCCGGGTCACTTGTTTGATCCATGACTTTTGACTAGCTGTGGTTAGAAAACCGTGGTTCCGTCCCAATATGATATTAGGTGTAGAGGGGACGTAAACTTAAGACGGGTTTAACCATATCTTCATCATCAGGGCAAACTCTTACAAGAGCCTGTTGGGTTATCCGTGATGATGAACCGTAATGAATTTTATTTTACAAGCATGTTCACGTTGATTAGGAATAATTTTGTTCAAGAAGAATTACGAGTTCATTTTGTAATGATGCCGTTTTTGTCTGATAACTCAGTTTGTGCATGTATGTACATATAAAGAACGTGATGATGATAAGTGGGAGTATTTGGTCGCCACACGTCATAACGGCCTGAGCGGCGGGGATGACGTCAGCTGCGTCATCGGCGTCGCGAGGACGGTTGTGACGGGGTGCCTACCAAATAGAGAGAATTTACGGCAAACAGTGTTGGCCCTTATGAGACACTAACAAATGTTGTGGATTATAGATGAAAATCTTCTGTTGTAGTTTCTATCTGTTATTAATGTATTGAATTTGTGAATAGCTATATTTGTGAGCCGTGTCGCGGAGAAGGATATGAAATAGAGATTGTTATGTTTCCTGTAATTGGCAGCTGACCAGGTAGCGCAAAGGCGTGGTCTGTTCAATTGCCTCTTACTTGTGATAATGTAGTGAGCACAAATTTGATGAGTATTATGCTCAGTAGTAGTGAGCATTAATTGATTTCTGTAGTGCTCAGTAAGGAAACATGAACTTTGAGTATTATTGTGTCAAGCGCTGGGTGCTGATAATTTGAGGCACAGTCAAGTTGAGTTCTGCTGTACGGTTATTTGTCGCATGCACTAATCAGCCTGTATGTCTGGTCGGCGCATGCGCAATAACGGTATATGCATGAACATATTCTCACTTCTCCGGGAGGGGGATCATGATATAGCATGTATGTTTTGTGACTCGTTTCTAGTCCCGTTATCGTAATTTGCAGGCACAACAATGTGTGACCTGCTGCTCCCTGCTTCATAGCAGCAGGTACTGGTACGACGCTAGGCGTTAGGGTCCAGCAAGGGCGGACAGACCGCCGTAATCAGCGCCTACCAGGGTAGAAGCAGAATCTAAATCATTGTTCGTTGTAAACAAATGTGAGACCATGGAAGAGGTCAACTTACCTGCAGGTTATTTGGACGACCGCTAAACCCCTGATCGGCAAACGCGATCGCTAAACCTAGGATTATCAACTATGTTGATAGACTAGTTCTACTAGTTCGCGAGAGAAAGTTTCACGCGAGTGGGGGATTCACCCTAAGTTATAAACTGGCCAGTCGCGTCTTGTGTTGTTTCTTTTTTTGTTTTTGTTGTTGTTTTTGTTGTTTGCTTCTGTAGGTATTCACGTCACCCGTTCCGAGCACAGAACAGTGTTTTGCCTTCGGAGCGGACGTCGTGAGTTGGCTACAGAAGCAACAAATTGTGATGTTTTGTGTTAGTAAGTGTTGTATGTAGATACTGTAAATAATTCATGTCATTCATTTAACATCTTACTTGTGCCTTACCCCACAGCTGCCCGTACACCTGTCAGAGATCACGCTCGGTTGTCTTGTCAGCATGGGGGTTTGCGGGACGCCGTAAACCCACATGTTTGGTGTCTCTGATGGGAGCTGTGGGTTGATTGTATCGATTCCTGATCATATCCTCCACTTCTATTTTATACCACTGAAGCCCACATACAAAGAGTACTTTATACCGCTGAAGCACATACACAAAGAGTACCATATACCGTTGAAGCACATACACAAAGTGTACTTCATAACGCTGAAGCCCAAATACAAAGAGTACTTTATATCGCTGAAGCACATACACAAAGAGTTCCATATACTGCTGAAGCACATACACAAACAGTACTTTATACCGCTGAAGCACATACACAAACAGTACCATATACCGCTGAAGCACATTCACAAAGTGTACTTTATACCGTTGAAGCACAAATACAAAGAATACTTTATACCGCTGAAGCACATGTACAAAGTGTACTTTATACCGCTGAAGCACATATACAAGGATTACTTTATACCGCTGTAGCACATAATTGCAAAAAATATTTTTTATACTGCTTAAGCACATATACAAAGAGTACTTTATATCGCTGAAGCACGTACACAAAGTGTTCTTTATACCGCTGAAGCACATATACAAAGAGTACTTTATACCGGTGAAGCACATACACAAGGTGTTCTTTATACCACCGAAGCACAAATACAAAGAATGATTTATACCGCTGAAGCACATATACAAAGAGTACTTTATACCGCTGAAGCACATACACAAAGTGTAATTTATACCGCTGAAGCACATATACAAAGAGTACGTTATACCGCTGAAGCACATACACAAAGTGTTCGTTATACCACTGAAGCACAAATACTAAGAATGATTCTTACCGCTGAAGCACATATACAAAGAGTACTTTATACCGCTGAAGCACATATACAAAGTGTACTTTTTACCGCTGAAGCACATATACAAAGTGCACTTTATACCGCTGAAGCACATATAAAAAGCATACTTTATACCGCTGAAGCGCATATACAAAGTGTACTTTATAGCGCTAAAGCACAAATACAAAGACTACTTTGTACAGCTGAAGCACATATACAATGTGTACTTTATAGCGCTAAAGCATATATACAAAGTGTTCTTTATACCGCTGAAGCAAAATACATAGAGTACTTTATACCGCTGAAGCACAAACGCAAAGACTACATTATACCACTAAAGCACATATACAAAGTGTTCTTTATACCGCTAAAGCACAAATACAAAGAGTACTTTATACCGCTGAAGCACAAATACAAAGTATACTTTAAACCACTAAAGCACATATACAAAGTGTACTTTATACCACTAAGAACAAATACAAAGAGTACTATATACCGCTGATGCACAAATACAAAGGGTACTTTATACAGCTGAAGCACAAATACAAAGCGTACACCGCTGAAGCGCAAATGCAAAGAGTACTTTGGTCGGGCCCATCAGAGCCTAACTGTCGGTTGACGTTTGCTGCAGCATTTCAGTGGTTTCTTGCTGTCAAGTCCTCACCGTTGTTTCATCTGTGATTATTTGATTTTTGTGTCCTCGGAGATGTTGCACTGATGAGTTAGGAGGTCTTTATGCGGACTGAATAAGTTATTTATCTAAATCGGGACGGAAGTAAGGGCGAAGCTTGCGGCCGCCTAAAATCGATTTAAGCCCCCCAGTGGAATTCGTTTCACTGTCCGTTGCCAGGCGGTTCTTCTGTCTCGGTTTACTTTTTTATGGTTTGTCTTTGTGTATGTGTATCGCTTATATATTTTTTGAATAGCCTATTAGCCAATTTGTGGAAAGGTAACTGTCCTTTTGGCTTTCCGCTATTGATGTTTCCATCAGGATCTAGTTATTTCATATTTGTGTTTCTTTCCCTTTGGTGTCTCTGATTGGAGCTGTGGGTTAATTTTATCGATTCCTTATCATTGCCTTCACTTCTATCTTATACCGCTGAAGCACAAATAAGAAGAGGACACATAAAACCATTGAACCACCAACAGAAAAAAAAACATTACAATACCACTGAAGCCCAAGTACAAAGACTACGTTATACCGCATCCCGTCTTTAGTTTTTTGGTCGAGTGTTACCCAAAATTATTAATTGATTATCCTATATTACACAAGGTCAACCAATATTCAAAAATCCTAAATCATGTTTTTAATTGCGTCAATTATTAAAATTGTCATTAATCAAGTAATTTCGTATTAGCCCAGTTACAGGTCCTCGGTCAGCTGTATTGGCCTCGCATTCGGCCTCGTGCCAATACAGCAGACCTCGAACCTGCAACTGGGCCAATACGAAATTATTTGATTAATAACATTATAATACTAAGCACATGTTGCTATCAGTGCTGGTGTTCATGCGACTATAACTGATTTATGAAAGATATAAACGGTTATTTATATGACAAGCTTTTCTTATTGCTCTGGGTCAGAGCTTTGCTTAAGAGGGTTTTGCAATAGAATCTGGACTGGAATCATACGTTGGATTTGTTACGAGATGGAATAGGAAACCTCTCTGGTGCTTATGCACATCTAAATTATTTTAGTAGATATATGGTAGGGCGGTGCGAGTGAAATATTTTAGGTGAAATATGGTACGCAAACTGTGCGGCTCCATGAACAAGTCATGCACATATCATACGATGTATGCATGAGTGGTTTATAGAGAGCTGTTTTTACAATACAGGGGGCCGCTAAAAGGCCGAGTCCTATAGAATTTGCCTAAAAATCGCCAACCGCCAAATTGTGCCATATATGATTTTTATTCCCGTCACGTGTTGTGTGGGTGTTCGTTTTGACAGGAGTCATGTCATTGATTATAGGGTCGTTTCATCAATTTTTCCTATGGGAAATATACTATTTGAACGCAAATCCATTATCTACTCGATTTTTGCTATCTGGCTTTGTTTGTGGCCGGTATCTCCACCTCGCCACGAATTGAGCAAGGTAATATGAGTAGGCATGATTTTCCAGTAGTATTCATAGATATATAAACCCTGAAAAAAGCGGACACTTTAGCAGCAGGTCAAGTTGTAAGAGTGAACACAACATTGTGACGGGGAAATAGAAAGTATATTGAAAGGTATGTTAAATCTATGTTTAGTATTATTTTTGTATGAACATGCTTGTAGGTTTTGGAGGGGTTTACTTCTAGTATACTCCAACTTTCTGAAGCCTATTCTGAATTCACTGTTGAGGCCTGTAGTGATTAGGCTACTAGCTTTGCCAGCTAGACGTCGCAGGATCGATCCCAGGCTTCTCCAGTAGTAGAATGAGTCTTTCTAAGTGAGGTCCTGTCTCATGCTGACCCTAGATGTTGGTGAGACGTAAAGTTTGGACACCCGCTCATTCTGGATTCATTTAGGCTTTTAGACCCCTTTTGTAGAATGTAATTAATAAACGCCGGGTCACTTGTTTGATCCATGACTTTTGACTAGCTGTGGTTAGAAAACCGTGGTTCCGTCCCAATATGATATTAGGTGTAGAGGGGACGTAAACTTAAGACGGGTTTAACCATATCTTCATCATCAGGGCAAACTCTTACAAGAGCCTGTTGGGTTATCCGTGATGATGAACCGTAATGAATTTTATTTTACAAGCATGTTCACGTTGATTAGGAATAATTTTGTTCAAGAAGAATTACGAGTTCATTTTGTAATGATGCCGTTTTTGTCTGATAACTCAGTTTGTGCATGTATGTACATATAAAGAACGTGATGATGATAAGTGGGAGTATTTGGTCGCCACACGTCATAACGGCCTGAGCGGCGGGGATGACGTCAGCTGCGTCATCGGCGTCGCGAGGACGGTTGTGACGGGGTGCCTACCAAATAGAGAGAATTTACGGCAAACAGTGTTGGCCCTTATGAGACACTAACAAATGTTGTGGATTATAGATGAAAATCTTCTGTTGTAGTTTCTATCTGTTATTAATGTATTGAATTTGTGAATAGCTATATTTGTGAGCCGTGTCGCGGAGAAGGATATGAAATAGAGATTGTTATGTTTCCTGTAATTGGCAGCTGACCAGGTAGCGCAAAGGCGTGGTCTGTTCAATTGCCTCTTACTTGTGATAATGTAGTGAGCACAAATTTGATGAGTATTATGCTCAGTAGTAGTGAGCATTAATTGATTTCTGTAGTGCTCAGTAAGGAAACATGAACTTTGAGTATTATTGTGTCAAGCGCTGGGTGCTGATAATTTGAGGCACAGTCAAGTTGAGTTCTGCTGTACGGTTATTTGTCGCATGCACTAATCAGCCTGTATGTCTGGTCGGCGCATGCGCAATAACGGTATATGCATGAACATATTCTCACTTCTCCGGGAGGGGGATCATGATATAGCATGTATGTTTTGTGACTCGTTTCTAGTCCCGTTATCGTAATTTGCAGGCACAACAATGTGTGACCTGCTGCTCCCTGCTTCATAGCAGCAGGTACTGGTACGACGCTAGGCGTTAGGGTCCAGCAAGGGCGGACAGACCGCCGTAATCAGCGCCTACCAGGGTAGAAGCAGAATCTAAATCATTGTTCGTTGTAAACAAATGTGAGACCATGGAAGAGGTCAACTTACCTGCAGGTTATTTGGACGATCGCTAAACCCCTGATCGGCAAACGTGATCGCTCAACCTAGGATTATCAACTATGTTGATAGACTAGTTCTACTAGTTCGCGAGAGAAAGTTTCACGCGAGTGGGGGATTCACCCTAAGTTATAAACTGGCCAGTCGCGTCTTGTGTTGTTTCTTTTTTTGTTTTTGTTGTTGTTTTTATTGTTTGCTTCTGTAGGTATTCACGTCACCCGTTCCGAGCACAGAACAGTGTTTTGCCTTCGGAGCGGACGTCGTGAGTTGGCTACAGAAGCAACAAATTGTGATGTTTTGTGTTAGTAAGTGTTGTATGTAGATACTGTAAATAATTCATGTCATTCATTTAACATCTTACTTGTGCCTTACCCCACAGCTGCCCGTACACCTGTCAGAGATCACGCTCGGTTGTCTTGTCAGCATGGGGGTTTGCAGGACGCCGTAAACCCACATGTAACATTTGGTGTCAGAAGTGGGATTTGATCTCTGGCTGGCGTTCCCGGCTGTGGAACAGCACATTGATACTCTGAATCATCAACTTTAAAAAAAAAAAAAAATGCATTGACAGCCACATTTAGAAATTAACTTTAATCTTCCTTCCTGCGTTGATGAAGTGCGAAACCCATGTATTCAACTGAATGGATACTGACAAGTCGATAATTTCTGAGCAGGAAGGCAAGGCAAACCCCACTTTTTCTTGGTAACGAAAAATTTAAGTAGACCCCACTTAATTGTGTTACCTGACATTCTACTAAGTTAAATTGGAGCTACTAATTGATCTTACCCACACATGGTTCTGACGTAGTGACGTTAACAATTTACTGACGTTGACATAACGGTAGCGTTAATATTTACGCTGTGGCTTGAGGTTAGGTATGACGTAATAGAAACATTAATGGTGACTTGTTATGATCGGAGTTTTGTAATGTGATGAAACTTCGGATTGTAGCATTTTACTGTAAACGTCGTCAGTTTATGACGTCATATTAGACTACCAGTACGCAACGTCATACTTTGCTGAAAGCATTTGACATTTCAAATCGCGTGTGCTTTAATAACTAACGTTTTAGTTAGATTAACGCGTATAACACATATCTTAACGTTTTAGTTAAGCCCATTCAATCATCACTGATCATAACTGATCAGTTTATAGTGGTTTTGATAGTAACGTGAGATTTACGTTATCAATAATGGAGCGTTTAATGCAAATGGGAAAGGACTTAGGTTATGAGGGGAAGGAGTTACAAGGTTTTGTTAAAGAGCAGCAAGATATTGAGCGGGCAGAAAGGCAAGAGCAAAGGGATTTAGAAAGGTTAAGGTCTGAAGAAAAGGAAAAGGAAAGGGCAGAAAAAGAAAAGGAAAGGGTACATGAACTAGCTAAGTTAGAGGAAAAGGAAAAGGAAAGGGCTGAAAAAGAAAAGGAAAGGGCACATGAACTAGCTATGTTGAATGTTAATAAGGAACTTGAAATGGCACGCATTAAGACTGAAAGGGAGGCAATAGAGATTAGTGAGGCCCATTTAGAACAAATAAAACATGGGTTTGAGCTACAGCACCAAGAATTAAGGAATCAGTTAGAAATGCAGAGAGCGAAACTCGAGCTAGAATTTGAAAAGCAAAAAGCTGAGAAGGTGGCGCATGCCCGGGATCCTAAGTTACCTTATTTTGAAGAGGGTAAAGATAAAATGGATAGTTATTTATCTAGGTTTGAGAAATATGCTACGGCTAATAAATGGGATAAGAGTGTTTGGGCCGCGTATTTAAGTGCATTGCTCAAAGGGCGCGCACTTGATGTATATGACCGGTTGTCAAATGAGGATGCGGCGGATTATGAAAAGTTAAAGGACGCTTTATTAAAGAATTTTGACATGACAGAGCGCGGATTTAGGAAACAGTTTCGTTATAGTAGGCCCGAGAAATCAGATACGTTCATACAGTTCAGTAGTAGACTGAGAAGTTATTTAGAAAAAATGGCTTAATATGGCAAAGATAGAAAAATCTTTTCCGGCTGTCTGTGATTTCATGGCAAGGGATCAGTTCCTGGAGTCATGTAATAGAGAACTGTATGTACATCTGAAGCCAAAACAGTTTGGTAATTTAGATGAAATGGCTAGGGAGGCAGATTTGTTTGCAGAAGCGCGCGGGGGCGTATATAGTTGCATTAATAAGGGGCAACGCGATAATAGAGGCGCAGCGCAGGGGAAACAGGACAAAGTTGACTCGAACAAACCGAGTGGTAGACCGGATATCAAGTGTAGCATATGCGGTAAGGGGCATTTAACAATTAAATGTTTTAAGAACCCCGACAGGAAACAATTGTATAGCGCAGAGGTAGGAGCAACTGGAGTTGGTGATAGCGGTGTTAAGGAAAATTTTAACACGCGCGTAGAGACTCAAGGTTCTCAGGTTAAGAATGAGAATACGCAGAATGTAGGTCGTGGTTATACACGTGGTCGTGGTAATTTTAGAGGGTCTTTTCGCGGACGCGGTAAAAATAATAGCACACCACGTGGCGCAGCACACCAAGTTAGTTTTTGTCAGACGGAAGTAACTAGGAAAGGTGATGGGATTGGAAGTATTTTTGAAAATAAGGTTGGTGATCCTTTGATTTCGGATAGGGAGGAGTGTAGTAAGGAAACTAGGGAAGGTGTCTGTTACTTCTTAAAGGCAAGGTTACCGACGGCACAAGGATTGGTTAATAATAAAAAGGTGGTTGTATTAAGAGATACTGGGTGTACAGGCTGTGTCGTTCGGAGAAATTTGGTTTCGGATAGTCAGTTAATAGGGAAGGAATCAAATGTTACGTTGATTGATGAATCCACACAAAGGTATCCTTTGGCAATGATTGACATTGATTGTCCTTTTTTCACTGGGAAAACTGAAGCTTTGTGTATGGATGATACGTTGTACGATTGGTTATCGGTAACATTGATGGATCAAAACTTCCTGATATGTCTCATTTCTCAGCTGCGGCTGTAACTAGGTCTCAAACTAGGCAGGATGAGAAGCCTTACAGAAAACTTAAGGTTCCCGATCAGATCATTAACGATGACAAGGAGGCTTTCAAGCAAGCTCAGGTTGATGATCCAACTTTGGAAAACATCAGGAAAAGGGTTGTATCTGGGAACAAGACTGTGAGTCGTGGTTTAAACCGAGGTGAAACTAGGTTTATTGAGAAAAAAGGTTTGGCATATAGGGAGTTCACCAAGGGTAACAAAGTCTCTTTCCAACTTGTGGTCCCTCAAAGTTTCCGAGGAAAGGTGTTGAAACTGGCTCATGAAACGCTTATGTCTCGACATATGGGTATTAGGAAGACATTGGATAGAGTTGTAACTGAGTTTTACTGGCCCGGTATTTGTGGTGATGTCGCTAGATTTTGTAAATCTTGTGATATTTGTCAGAGAACTATTCAGAAAGGTCGGGTCACTAAAGTACCTCTAGGAAAAATGGCATTGATTGATACGCCATTTAAGAGGGTGGCAGTGGACATAGTTGGTCCAATTGAGCCTCGATCTGATAGGAAATCTCGGTATATTTTAACCATGATAGATTATGCGACAAGGTATCCAGAGGCGATAGCTTTACCGAGTATTGAGACGGAACGTGTCGCGGAAGCGCTTATTGAAATGTTTAGTAGGGTTGGCATTCCTGATGAAATGTTGACTGATTGTGGATCACAGTTTACTGCTGAGGTAATGAAGGAAGTCAGCAGACTTCTTTCTCTTCAACAGTTAACGTGTAGTCCGAGACACCCAATTTGCAACGGACTGATAGAGCGTTTCCACGGTACGTTAAAGCAGATGTTACGTCGCATGTGTGCTGAACGCCCAAAAGATTGGGATAAATATCTTCCAGCTTTATTATTTGCGGTAAGGGAAGTCCCACAAGAGTCTTTAGGATACTCCCCTTTTGAGTTGTTATATGGACGTAACGTCAGAGGTCCAATGGCAATATTAAGAGAATTATGGGCTGAAGAGGTTCGCGATGAGCAAGTTCTTTCGACGTATCAATACGTTATTGAGCTTAGGAAACGGTTAGAGCAGACATGCAAATTAGCGCGTGATAATTTAAAGAAGGTTCAGATTAAGCAGAAAGCTTATTATGATAAAGGCGCGAGGTCGCGTAAATTTGACGTCGGCGATAAAGTGCTGTTGTTACTACCGACAGACAGTAATAAATTATTGCTTCAATGGAAAGGTCCTTATGAAGTGGTTGAGGTAGTGAACAGAATGGATTATAAGATTGACGTCAATGGAAATGTTAACACATATCACGCTAACATTCTGAAGCAGTATGTTGAGCGTCAGACTGTGACGTCTCATTGTCTGATCTCTAAACCTACTATGTCGACAGACAGTCATGACAGAAATGACGTCGACGAGTCTTCATTTGAAGACAGCAGTTTTCAAACTGCAGAGCAACCAGAAAGTGACGGTGACGTTAGCGTCCCACACACACTAACGTCAGCGGAGAGTGAGGAGACAGAAGGGCTGAGAGAACAGCGCCTTGCAGGACTGACATGTCAGACAGACCAAATTATTTGTACCACATTTATGTCAGAACCTGTGAAATCAATCAAATCTGTTAAGCCAGAAAGGCCACCTCCAGTGAGATTAAAACGATATCCGTTTTCTAACAAACAACAGAGTGTCAGGGGAACAGGAAGCTTCTGGGGCAAACCACCATAGCTTAATAGCAATTTTACTAAAGAAAATTTGGGGGCAGACTACCTTAGTAGGTAATTCTTCGCACGGTTGCTGTGTAAATAGCTGTCTTGTTTAGATAGGTTCATCCTATTCCATCTCTATACACAAAGAAAAAACATTTCTGATTGTTTTTTCTCCAAAAGGGGAAACCTTTGTTACGAGATGGAATAGGAAACCTCTCTGGTGCTTATGCACATCTAAATTATTTTAGTAGATATATGGTAGGGCGGTGCGAGTGAAATATTTTAGGTGAAATATGGTACGCAAACTGTGCGGCTCCATGAACAAGTCATGCACATATCATACGATGTATGCATGAGTGGTTTATAGAGAGCTGTTTTTACAATACAGGGGGCC
Organism: Lucinisca nassula; assembly: GCA_963580285.1. Lineage (NCBI taxonomy): Eukaryota > Metazoa > Mollusca > Bivalvia > Lucinida > Lucinidae > Lucinisca > Lucinisca nassula. The sequence continues at coordinate 146,629,316 of OY757014.1, forward strand.
GCTAAAAGGCCGAGTCCTATAGAATTTGCCTAAAAATCGCCAACCGCCAAATTGTGCCATATATGATTTTTATTCCCGTCACGTGTTGTGTGGGTGTTCGTTTTGACAGGAGTCATGTCATTGATTATAGGGTCGTTTCATCAATTTTTCCTATGGGAAATATACTATTTGAACGCAAATCCATTATCTACTCGATTTTTGCTATCTGGCTTTGTTTGTGGCCGGTATCTCCACCTCGCCACGAATTGAGCAAGGTAATATGAGTAGGCATGATTTTCCGGTAGTATTCATAGATATATAAACCCTGAAAAAAGCGGACACTTTAGCAGCAGGTCAAGTTGTAAGAGTGAACACAACATTGTGACGGGGAAATAGAAAGTATATTGAAAGGTATGTTAAATCTATGTTTAGTATTATTTTTGTATGAACATGCTTGTAGGTTTTGGAGAGGTTTACTTCTAGTATACCCCAACTTTCTGAAGCCTATTCTGAATTCACTGTTGAGGCCTGTAGTGATTAGGCTACTAGCTTTGCCAGCTAGACGTCGCAGGATCGATCCCAGGCTTCTCCAGTAGTAGAATGAGTCTTTCTAAGTGAGGTCCTGTCTCATGCTGACCCTAGATGTTGGTGAGACGTAAAGTTTGGACACCCGCTCATTCTGGATTCATTTAGGCTTTTAGATCCCTTTTGTAGAATGTAATTAATAAACGCCGGGTCACTTGTTTGATCCATGACTTTTGACTAGCTGTGGTTAGAAAACCGTGGTTCCGTCCCAATATGATATTAGGTGTAGAGGGGACGTAAACTTAAGACGGGTTTAACCATATCTTCATCATCAGGGCAAACTCTTACAAGAGCCTGTTGGGTTATCCGTGATGATGAACCGTAATGAATTTTATTTTACAAGCATGTTCACGTTGATTAGAAATAATTTTGTTCAAGAAGAATTACGAGTTCATTTTGTAATGATGCCGTTTTTGTCTGATAACTCAGTTTGTGCATGTATGTACATATAAAGAACGTGATGATGATAAGTGGGAGTATTTGGTCGCCACACGTCATAACGGCCTGAGCGGCGGGGATGACGTCAGCTGCGTCATCGGCGTCGCGAGGACGGTTGTGACGGGGTGCCTACCAAATAGAGAGAATTAACGGCAAACAGTGTTGGCCCTTATGAGACACTAACAAATGTTGTGGATTATAGATGAAAATCTTCTGTTGTAGTTTCTATCTGTTATTAATGTATTGAATTTGTGAATAGCTATATTTGTGAGCCGTGTCGCGGAGAAGGATATGAAATAGAGATTGTTATGTTTCCTGTAATTGGCAGCTGACCAGGTAGCGCAAAGGCGTGGTCTGTTCAATTGCCTCTTACTTGTGATAATGTAGTGAGCACAAATTTGATGAGTATTATGCTCAGTAGTAGTGAGCATTAATTGATTTCTGTAGTGCTCAGTAAGGAAACATGAACTTTGAGTATTATTGTGTCAAGCGCTGGGTGCTGATAATTTGAGGCACAGTCAAGTTGAGTTCTGCTGTACGGTTATTTGTCGCATGCACTAATCAGCCTGTATGTCTGGTCGGCGCATGCGCAATAACGGTATATGCATGAACATATTCTCACTTCTCCGGGAGGGGGATCATGATATAGCATGTATGTTTTGTGACTCGTTTCTAGTCCCGTTATCGTAATTTGCAGGCACAACAATGTGTGACCTGCTGCTCCCTGCTTCATAGCAGCAGGTACTGGTACGACGCTAGGCGTTAGGGTCCAGCAAGGGCGGACAGACCGCCGTAATCAGCGCCTACCGGGGTAGAAGCAGAATCTAAATCATTGTTCGTTGTAAACAAATGTGAGACCATGGAAGAGGTCAACTTACCTGCAGGTTATTTGGACGATCGCTAAACCCCTGATCGGCAAACGTGATCGCTAAACCTAGGATTATCAACTATGTTGATAGACTAGTTCTACTAGTTCGCGAGAGAAAGTTTCACGCGAGTGGGGGATTCACCCTAAGTTATAAACTGGCCAGTCGCGTCTTGTGTTGTTTCTTTTTTTGTTTTTGTTGTTGTTTTTGTTGTTTGCTTCTGTAGGTATTCACGTCACCCGTTCCGAGCACAGAACAGTGTTTTGCCTTCGGAGCGGACGTCGTGAGTTGGCTACAGAAGCAACAAATTGTGATGTTTTGTGTTAGTAAGTGTTGTATGTAGATACTGTAAATAATTCATGTCATTCATTTAACATCTTACTTGTGCCTTACCCCACAGCTGCCCGTACACCTGTCAGAGATCACGCTCGGTTGTCTTGTCAGCATGGGGGTTTGCGGGACGCCGTAAACCCACATGTAACAGGATTTGGCAGACAGTGTAGATCAAGATCAGACGCCACAGAAAGCGGCGTCTGAGCAGTCTACACTGTTTACATACAGTATAGGAATTTAAGGGTTAACGAAAGTCAAAATGCGCGGTCAGGACACTTCACCAGAAGCCTCCGTGGTGTAGTGGTTAAGCTACTCGCCTTGTAAACCAGGGGTCGCCGGATCGATCCCGGTCATCTCCATACTCACTCAGGACACTTCACCGTCAAAGATACTCAGAGTCAATCGACCCATGAGTATTGTCAGCCCGTCGATTCAATTTTATTCACGGATATTAATTAATGGATCGAGCTTTACTCAAAACATTGTACGATAACATTAAAATATACAAAAGGAAGCAACAAAACCAGGCACATCAAGTACACACAAAAAGACAAAATATGAAGTGTGCCAACAAATATGTTCAATAATAATCATACATTACGAAAACACGCCTATATTAGTCTGACCCCCTTGAACCCCACTTTTATATAGTAAAACTTGGTTTATAGAGGTAAACCTTATTTTTCTTATTTCTGCTCTAAAATATAGATTGTGGGTACTCGTTTGAGTACCAACAATCTTTATTTTGAGCAGAAATAAGAAAAATATTACAATTTTTCGTCTGAAAATTTATGTTTTTTCGGCGTGAAAATTCATCATGTATTAGTATAGGCGTGTTTTCGTGATGAATAATAATCCTATAAGAAACTGCAAATGAAAGACCTTCTCCTCTCTAATCTCCAACGATACTCTAATAAGAGGAATTTGAAATTTATGAGAGCTGTTAGTATGGTTAAGTTTCCAAAAGAGTGTATTTTTTTTCTAATTCGCAGATGGTAGTCCCCACGCAGTTACTGACTGTCTTGTAACAAATTTCATCACACAAACACGCCTATATAATTTTGACCCCTTTGAACCCCACGTTTATATAGTAAAACCGGGGTTTGCAGGGGTAAACGTTATGTTTCTTACTTCACCTCTAAGCTGTAGATTGTGGGTACTCGTAAGAACCGCCTCGATGAGGCGGTTCTAACGAGTTCCCGCAAACTATATTTTGAGGAAAAATAAGTAAAATATCACAATTTTTCAGCCTAAAATTTTCATTTTTGTCGGCGATAAAGGTTACAATGTATTTGTATAGGCGTACTTTCGTAATATATTTTCGTTGATATTCTGCATATTCCAGAGCTGCGTATCCGGTAACCAAGGCCTTTGAAGCGATTGCAGATGGTCCACGATAACGGTTTACTGTCCAGATTAAATGTCAATTTGAATTATGGAAGTTTATTAACAACACGACGCTGAGAATCAGGCTATGAGTTTATTGGTCACATAACATAAACTAAGTTTAACTAGTCATACACTTTACATGTGAGTTTGTGTTTGTAAGTGTACAGCCCAAGCAATAATCGTCTTAAATGCATGTTCATATCGTGCATAAACATAAAACTAAAAATAAGGTATTGCCAGGAAAAAAACAGTGTAAACTTTGTTTTCCGTTTCTACTGCACACCGTCGATGGAGCCTTAGACACTATGGCGGCTCTAGCCTAAAGACTTTTAAGTAACAATGATCAGCAATACAATTACCTCACACCTCCCATCCATGACACCAAAGGGAAAGAATCACGAATATAAAAACAAGAAAACAACCACTTTAATGAAAACGCCACAAGCGGAAATCCAAACGTTTCTTTCCAACAAACATGCCAAACGCCTATCCAAAATAAAAACGTATTAGCTATACACTAAGGCGTAACTATACAAAATGTAGTGACACAGAGGCCTTTCTAATATTTAATCTTCATCAGTGTGACTCAACCCCAAAGTTACATACTAGCAAACGAACTATAACAATATCAAACAACGACAGTAGAATCGCCTATTGCTCCAGCAATTCAGTGTTTTATGCTGTCGAGATCCCGTCGTTGACTTATCTCTGTATTCGTCTCGAATATTTTTTCTGATGAGACAGACTCCTTTCAAGCGATCGTAACAGATTATTGTCTTAAAGGTAATTTATCGCGGCATTGCAATCATTAAAAAAAATAAAAGCACACTGCTTCAGGTAAGTGGAATCTGAAAACCTGGCCCCGAGGTTATATTTTTTTCATGCTCAACTCAGCTGAGCATGCAATTTGTAATACTTATAATTAATAAAATACCAACAAGTCGGGCAATTTTCCTGCTCAGATCAGCACAGAATGTCATTTATCCTGCTCATAAATTTTAAAATGCCAACATTGGTTGGCATTTTAAAATTAAAATGCCAACATTTGTTGGCATTTTAATGTTTATGAGCAGGATAAATTTCATGCTAAAGTGAGTTGAGCATGAAAAAAGTTTTATAACTCGGGGCCTGATCAAATTATCATCATTAGTTTCAAATATATGCTGATTTGAAGTCGGAAATATTCCCAGCGGACAGAACAAACTCAAACTGCCTCGTTAATATTCATGAAGTATTCTATGATGTCATAGTTGACGTTAAATTTTGAACTTTGTAAATATCATGTATACCGAAAACATTTTTTACATTGATCTCAGTTAAAACTTTTTCTCCTCATTTCAAACCTAAGGTCTATAATATTATTTAAGATTCAGATAATACATGTATATTGGAATAATTTAAATATTAGATTACACGTTTGTACATGTATGTAAATCAAATAACATACAGTGGTGGGTTATGTGTTGAGAAGACAATAAAAGAACATGTTTTTTACTTGAAGTAAAGGATTTGTACATTGTAAATGAACTGTTTGGTTTAAACAGTATAAAATGTCATTCAATCTTTAACAACGTTTCAATTCAGAAATGAGAGATTTATCATGAAATCTTCTCTACTGTCAGTGCGCTACCCCCCCCCCGCCCCCACACCCACTGGGGCTTGAAGAAATCGAAATATATGGGCTTCATGATGCATTTACGCAGAGCTGAATCCGACCCGCACGCGAGTACTGGTTAACATCTTAGAGGATCTAAGCCTGCCCAGGCAAAGCGGTGCGAGTCGGACCGCCCATGCTTATAAGCCCTATTTGTTTCATTGGGCGACAGGGCTTGAGATGTCTTTTCTCTCAATGTCGGGTAAAAGTCCCACAAAATTGGAAGCAACGTCTCCAAAATGACCTTTCCAGTGTTGACGGGGACGTTAAACCTCAAATCATACATGATTCTACGGTCATTCTCTCCCTTCCGCTGATTAAAAGAGAGCGGTTGTCAGTTTCTGGCGAAAGAATGTGCATTCAACTGGTTAACACGTATAAGCCTGCCCAGGAAAAGTGTGGATAGGTAAACTGACCGGCTCAAAATGACCTAAAATAGTGTTGACTGGTACGTTAAACTCCTATACAAACCAACTAACAAAAGTACACTATTGAAGGATAAATGTAATAATATGCCGCATATGTATGTTTTCATTTTGAATAGGCACGTACATCTATATATTTACAAAAGAACTACGCAATTGCAGACAAAATTATGTATTCCATATTTTCGTCATTATAGTGAACCTAGGCACTTATTTACGACAGAATTCTCATTCCTTTTATTACGTCGATTGTCTATCATTTGATGTAACAAAATCTTCCATGATATTGCCGACATGACAACTACTGTCTTAGAAAGTTACGTCGTGCACCGTTTTCTTATGAAATCCAGGTATGGTTTATTCAACCCCTTACTATTGTTTGTAATACACTGTGATTATTATTATACTCGTAATGTTATTAATCAAGTTATTTCGTAATGACCCAGTTGCAGGTCCGAGGTCTGCTGTATTGGCCCGAGGCCGAAGGCCGAGCCTAATACAGCTGGCCGAGAACCTGTAACTTGGACAATACGAAATTACTTGATTAATGACAATTTTTTAATTGACACCATTAAAAATATGATTATTGATTCTTGATCACAATGTTATTACGGATGACCTCCGAACAACACAGGATAGGATAGTCAACTAATAATGAACTATCAAGTTAAACCAAGAGCAAGGCTGGTAACAATTTACTGACTAATGGTATATCCAACCTTACGAATTTGACAGGTTCAGTCACAATACAGATGGTGTCATGTGCATTATATCAGTCGTAAGTTTTATACCCAATTCCGCACTTTACAGAAATAGTGAACATTCTTATCAGATTCCGCGTTCGATGGCATCTGCTTTGCCTCTTTTATTTTTTATTTTATTTTTTATTTTTTTGCCAATGTCCAGTGTTTGGACGCTATGTATATGTGAATTAATTAACAGCATAAGGAAAACAAAGCACCCATAAGTGTATGAAATACGTTTCATTTTGAGCTGGTAGGATGAAACAGTCTAATTTTAAGTACAATGTCTTGGTCACAGCCTTCACTTAGAAATCACCGACTAACCATTGCTGACAGATGATTGCTGTAACATCCATGTAGCTTCGCTTGTGGCACTTATATTACGGGTATAGCAAAGATGAGGCTAAGCCAGTGCATACTCGTTCACCAGACATGACTGTTCTGAATACAATTAGAATCCTTTGCTCATCAGCTATTACGTTTCTTACACAATGGTACGCCGGCCTCGGTAGCTCAGTGGGATGCGCGGCTGACTGATGATCAGGAGGACGCGGGTTCGATACCTGCTGGGGTCGGAAACATTCTTTCCTGGAGATTGTTCATTAAATCTTTCCAAAGGTCATTTTCTCCCTTCCGCTGAGTCAAGAAGGGCAGTTGTCAGTTTCTGGCGAAAGAATGTGCACTGTACTGGTAACACGCTTACGTATAAGTCTGCCCAGGAAAAGTGTGGATAGGTAAACTGACTGGCTCAAAAACGACCTAAAACATTATTGACTGGGCCGTTAAACTCCAATACAAACAAGCAAAACCGCAATGGTACATGTATCCATGATTTTGAAAATTATCGCATAATGAATAAATATGGTTTTACATTCATTACACATGGTACTTGAGTATTTATCACAATGCTAAAAATTCAAGTCTATTGGGCATCAATCTCATGGTACTCATGCGGCGTACGCGTAAAATTAAGTTCCTCATACCATCCTGGTGGTTCTTGTGTAGCCTGATTTCCCGGGTTTGGAATGTTCGAGTAGACATCATGCTCAGGTATTGAATTTGCATGCCCTGAAAATTTAAGTTGAGAACCTGTTACAGTCTGAAAACTTCAAAAGGCACACCCATGCTGACGCCCAAAAATACTTTCGTCCGCGTAGAATCTATTAAAACGACCACTGAAATTCTTTTCACTGACCGTTCCAAGGAGGTTCTTCTGTCGCGGTTGTTTTGATATAGTTTGTCATTGAATGTGTGTAATGCTTCTATATTTTTGTTTTGGATGGCCAATTGGCCATTCTGTGGGAAAGTAACTGTCATTTTGGATTTTCGCTATTGATGTTTCCATAAGGGTCTAGTAATTTCATATTTGTGTTTCTTTCCCTTTCGTGTCTCTGATTGGAGGTGTGGGTTAATTGTATCGATTCCTGATCATCGCCTTCACTTCAGATTTGGAAGATAGACATGTTCCGTTATCATAATTTTCGCTGAACTAGTCTAAAAGTGTTTCATTATCACTTATAGCTGTCAGAAGTGTGTTATTAATGAATCGCAAGCCGTTATCAAAATCCCAGGCTTCACTGCCGTCACTTCTGTTTTGGTTTGACAGCGCGCTGCTTTCTAAATATTAAAAACATAGAACGGAAGGCACTGATCAGGAATCGATACAATTACCTCACATCTCCCATCCGAAACATCAATGCACAAACATAAAACAACTTCACCAAATGAAAACGTCAAAAGCGGAAAGCCAAACGGAATGGCCAAAAGGCTATCCTAAATGAAAAATATATATATATTAGCAATCAATACTTGCAATGCCGGACTATAACAATAATAAACCACATCAGAAGAACCGCTTTACCAGGGTCAGTTAAATGTTTTGCTGGTGGCTTAAAACGATTTTCCATGGCCACAACTCTTGACCTTGGTTCTTTTGTGGTTTAGACAAATAGTTTGTTCATTCCGCATAAAGGATTTCTAACCCATCAGCGTAACGTTTGCGAGTACATTAAACTCAAAAGAAAACAAATATGAAACAACGATGTGGACTCGACAACATTAAATAACTGAAATGCTGGGGCAACAGAAAACCAACAGTTGGACTCTGGTGAGAACGACCAGAGACAGAGCACCAGGCACCAACCGATATTACTTAATAAGTGTAAGTAAGTCTTTAGACTTGAGCCGTCATAGAGTCTGAGGCCCGACTCACCGTCGTGCAATTAAAGAGGGGCGCGAAGTAATTAACCGTGATTGGGTTCCTACCATGCATGCTGTCTGCCATATAACATTTATGTCGCTAGAATATTTTTATATCAAAGAATGATTTAAAACAATAAAAGAAAGAACCCACTTGTTATGTTTCAAAAAATTCATCAGGCCATCTACCACTGATCCATTATAAGGCAGAAGAAAGTTGTTTTATTTAAAGACAGTCTTTAAATTTAATGACTGTCTTTAAATTTAAATATGTTCTATAAAAGGGTTATCCTTTGGAAGCAAGGAATACACTACAGAACTGAAAAATATGGAGTGTACATGATTTCTGGGCCAGACTAGATAGTTTCGGACAATTAGGCCTCATCACTGACCCTCAGATATTTTCAAACATTCCGCAATGGAATCAATGCCCCCAAAGGACAAGAAAATATAATCTACACTATGATGTAGGGCAGGGAGACGTGTTACCGCCGCCACACATTCCCACACACCAGCTGTAGTGAAGTTAAATATGTTCTATAAAAGGGTTATCCTTTGGAAGCAAGGAATACACTACAGCACTGAAAAATATGGAGTGTACATGTTTTCTGGGCCAGACTAGCTAGTTTCGGCCAATTAGGCCTCATCAGTGACCCTCAGATATTCTAAAGACTTTTTAGTCTGTAAAGTTAAAGACTAACACTGAGTAACAAACAGGAAAATCATGAAAATGATGTAATACGAAGAAATCGCATTCTCATACGAAGCCTCAGTCTTCATCTCATAAATAAAAGGTGCGTTGCTATAGACTGCATGTATTTTATTCTTTTAATATCGTTTTAATGATAGAAATAATTAAGAAATAAACAACACAGTTACTTCCCTTAGAGAACAAATGCTGTGAAAGTACGCAGTAAGGGAGGAAATATCTGACCAAGGTCGAACATAACATTAGATTCGTACTGACGTCATTTCGTTTTCGGACATTTTAATGCTGTAGTCCGTCTGAAACTTTCATCAATTTTAGTTGTCAGAAAAACTGTCTGTCGAAGCGAGTGGTCGGTATATTGACAACATGATAAAATCGTGTTACACATTCATTCCTGAGTTCATTTTACCAATGATTCTTATTACAAATAAAAATCAAAAATGAGTTCCTTTAAGAGCAATGAAAACATTCATTAGAAAGAAGATGGGTCATACTACGTAGTTTCGGCTAATAAAGCCTCATCAGTGACCCTGTAATGATCCGGCAAAGAAAGCCAGAGGAAACATATTGCGATTTTGCGAATTTCGAATAGGCAGTCGATTTAATGACTGATATAAATCAAAATGGGATCCAAATAATTAAAAACCTGTCTAGAATTTGAGTCTAAACCAATCATTTATTTCTGATTTCTCAGAATATTAACGCTGATCCCAAAGGAACAAAAGTAAAATATAAACTGCACTATGGTTGATGTACGGGGAGACGTTTTACGGCCGCCACACGGTACAACACCAGATGCAGTGAAGGCAAATAAAAATCAAAAATGAGTTCTGTTTTTCTGAGAACTCTTCAATTATGGTGGAAGGAATTTAATTAAATAGAGACAACTATATAATTTGCAGTTACACATAATTAAATATTCCATAGATAACGGCCAAATTACTATAAACAGCAAAGTGAGATATTCCGTTTTACACCATTTTCATTATTTTATTTGTGTCAGTCTTTAAATTCACAGACTAAAACGTCTTTAAATTTAAAGACAGTCTTTAAATTTAAAGACTGTCTGTAAATAAAACAACTTTCTTCTACCTGGTTATCAGCCTATTCAGTACACAGTGTTACGAGCCAGGCGTAGCAGAAAGAACAAGCAAACAAGCCTTTTTGGAAAATTTTAACAAAATTTATTTACAAGTTAACTTTAACCTGTAGAAGTAAGAAAATTAAATGTACTTAGCTCTGTTATGAAATATCCTGAATGAATCTATTTTCCTTGATCCCACAGAATTCACAGTCCAAAATGAAAAGTAATATCCTTTAACAATCCAACACAGAATTTAGAAATAACTTTTCTTAAATGCCCAAACATCAAACTCCAAAGTCTGACTCAATGAGAAAAATCAAGCTCTTTAATAGACCCTAAGATTTCTCTAGAACATTCCAGAGGGCTGTGGAATAAGATGAGGTAATTTTCTAAAAATAATGCAACCCAGAACTTTCTGGAAGGTTCTGAAGTACTTTTCCTTGTAAACATGTTGTTTACAAAAATGAAATTAATCTGTGACTCAGTTTTCGAGAATCTTCTATAAAAAGATTAACAAGATATTTATAGCACTATTAGGTCACAGTGGGGTAAAGGTGGGAATCAGAAAAATAAATTCTTATGCATAACAACAGGCAATAGTCTGAACAGTTGCTCTGACATCTTGCTTACATGGTTGGAAAGCCGAAATTTTCAAAGGGCCATAACTACAAAAGTTCGTATTTTGTGTTTGTTTTATGTTTTGTTTTTCTTCAGCATTTGTTAAAAATTAACCAGGTCATCTCTTTTTCATCACCAATCCACCCTACACACACTTATTTTCAAGACTCTGGACTCTAGCTTTTATGTTGTTGTTGTTTTTTTTTTTTTTTTTTTTTTTTTTTTTGTATTTTTGCAATATTTTGCTAACCAGATAAATAATCGCCAAATTTATAAAAAGGTCATGTTTCTATTTTTTTTCAGAATTCATTTAATTATGAAATTATCAACTCATTTCTACCAAACGATTTTTCGCGTTCTAAAGTTTTAGCATTAACAGTGTTTGAGATACTTTGCTGACAAGCTAGTTCATAACTCATGACCCATTTTCAGAATTGATTCAAAAGTTAATTAAGAAATCTAATCATCACTACATATCTGTTTGCATCATATCTTTGCTCTTTGAGCTACTTTTCGGACAAGTCGAACATGCCTAACTTTTTAAAGGACCATAACTCATGGAGAATATTCAGATATGCGTCAAGAATTAATTAGGTAATCTACTCAGCATTACTTATCTAAACGCAAAATTTAAAAAAAATCTAGTTAAAAAAACAAAAACAAATTAAAAAAAAAACTAGAAGCTACACTGAAAAATGTATTCAAGAGTCATCATGCTCTGATCAGCCCCTACAGTGTGGCAGTTTCCAGCATTAATGATGAAGCTTTTATGCCAGTGACAATTCATAAGAAGACTGTCAAAATCCCGGAAATACGCTCCTCTCTGCACTTCCTTCGTTCATGGCGATCTATTTTTCTGCTGACGTGACTCATATATTCGTCTTTCCTCAGCTCCATTTGATAACTAGAAATTTGTCCAGACGAAAATCCATGTTGCAACAACAGCGGTCATAGGACAGGATAGCTCTACTGCATTAATGTCCTACCCATAGATGGGGATATTGCTGATTAACCTTTGAACAAAAAACTATCATCATACCCAATTTGAACCTAATCAATTAAATAGTTTGGAAAATATGAGGTCTAGATAACGTTAACATTCAAAATTGTCTAAGTGTGTGACCTTGACCTTGAGGTCAGTCGCAGGGTCGGTGGTATGGCTGAATGAAACTTGGGACCTGTATCTATGATCATACCAAATATGAAGCCAATCCGTATGGTTTAGAAAATATGAGCCCTAAAACTTTAAAAGCATCATAAGACTAAGTATGTGACCTTGACCTTGAGGTCAGGGGTGGGGTTATATACAACTTTGGACCTGTAACTATCATTGTACCAAATATGAAGCAAATCCATACGGTTTGGTGAGTATGAGCTCTTAAGAAACTTTAAATAAAAACATTCTTTGCCTGTGACCTTGACCTTTAGGGCAAGTGCATGATGGGGATACTGGACCAGTATCTATAATCATACCAAATATAAACTTAATTCATCGTACGATTGGAAAAATATTAACTCTTAAAATATCTTATTTTTAAAAATGTCTAAGTCTGTGACCTTGACCTTGAAGCGATAGGCACAGGTGGGGGTATTACCAAATAATTCTTTGGACCTGTATCTATCATCACAGCAAATATAAGCCAAATCCATAATGTGGTTTGGAAAATTTGAGCTCTTTAAAATCGTTAACATTAAAATTGTCTAAGTCTATGAACATGACCTCGAGGTCATTGGCATGGGTGGGGGTATTGCTGAATAAAACATTGTACCTACCAAATATGAACAAAAGCCATCATAAAAGTTCAGGTTCTACCTGGTACAAATACCTTCACTGGAGTCTTTAACATTGAACTATTCTAAGTCCGTGACCTTGACCTTGATGTCACAAGCATGGGAGAGGGTTTAGCTGAATCAAACTATGGACCTATATCTATCATCATACCAAATATGAACCAATTCCATCAAATGGTTTGGAAAATATGCGTTCTAAAATGTTCAAGGTCTACCTGTTACAAAAACCTTAACCTAAGTCTTTAACATTGAACATTTCTAAGTCTGTGACCTTGACCTTGAGGTCACAGGCATGGGTGGGGGTATTGCTAAATGAAACTTTTACAGACCCCTTTTCCACTGGGATTTAATGACAACATTTATCATGAGGGTAATATTTCCAGAATGCCGGACTTTGATATTTTCTCACTCCTGGAATGTCGAAAACGCAGAACTAGATCTCACGGCACCAGGAAAAATGGTAACTTTAAACGTAAATCGCGTGCGTTTAAACGAAACAATACTAGACTGAAGTGACTGTCAATTATATTATTAAATCATGGACGCCACTCTATGCTTTCATTTTTAAGTTCATTACCCGTTTCTGTTTTACGTCTTCTGTACACCGAGGCGAATAAATTCTACGATAGTTCTTATCAGTTATATGATGCGGCTCTCTTAACTAGAGGCTATACTCAGCATACTCTCCGTCCTTACATTGATTCTGAAATTAATCATAAACGCCATTTCTTCAAAATATCCTTCATTAATAAGGGTATGGATTTTATAGATTTGCCCAGTATCTTCCGTGAGAGATCGGTGCTTTCTTCCATTCCAGCTTATTTTCAAAATACTGAAACACCTATAAGTTGCTATAAATATAACACACCTGTTAGATCTATCATTTTTAATTTCAATAAACTTGTTTCAGATCTTGATATTGATACTAATACTCCTGATTCATGTGATTGTAAAAACTCAAAGTATTGCTATCCTGCTGCTGGTCATGTAATTACTGGCAATTTGAAAATTATTCCTGATTCTAGGATAAGGAATATAATTTCTAAAGGACCGAAATATCGGTTTCCTTCTAAAATTGATTTCAGTAAATGTAGAGATGAAATCGCTGCTTCCTTGAATGAATTCGGTAATCGATGGTGTAAGCGAGAGTATGTTGAGTATAAAGCCCTAAAGGACTGGAAACTTAGCATTTTAAGACTAGTGAATAAACGCATTTCTTTCTATTCTCAAAATACTAACTTATTACCTCCTAAGCCCAAGACGTCTTTACGTCATCTTAAACTAGGTATTCAAAAATTTCATAAGAAGTTTGTTTTGGCCCCTGCAGACAAGGCCGCTAACAACGTCGTCGTTGTGTGACGGCTCCACTATGTTAACACGCTTAAGCAGGAGCTTGGTGGTACTAAGGCCTATGAACTTCAGCCTTTAGCTGAAGAGAGAGCTATAGTAGATAAACATGTTTGTCTTTCAGCCACCAAGTTTGCTGTGTGTGTTAACGAAGGCCAAGACAAGTTTCTACGCTATACTGGTTACCAAAACTTCATAAAAAACCTTACAAAGCACGGTTTATTGCAAATTCTCGTTCTTGCACTACCACTGAACTTTCTAAATTATTAACTTCCTGTCTTACTGCTATTAAAACGCATGTAATTAAATATTGTGATAAAGTCTTTGAAAGATCAGGAAGAAATCTGTTTTGGTCTATAAAAAATTCGAATGAGGTTTTAAATAAATTGAAATCTAGAAAGTTTCGTGCTTCTAGTCTGTCTACCTACGATTTTTCCACTCTTTACACTACACTTCCTCATAATCTTATAAAAGAAAAAGCTTAATGATTTAATTGAATGGGCTTTTCACAGAGAAGATTCTCTCTATCTTGCATGTAATGTCAGAAATGCATTTTTCACTTCTAAAGAGCATAAGAATTATACACTTTGGTCATGTCAGAAAGTGTGTGATGCCCTCACCTTTCTACTTGACAATATTTATATTAGATTCGGTACTAATTTATTTAGACAAATTGTGGGTATTCCGATGGGTACTAATTGCGCACCTCTTGTGGCTGATCTGTTCTTGTATTGTTATGAAAGAGACTTCTCCCCGTACATCAACCATAGTGCAGTTTATATTTTACTTTTGGTCCTTTGAGATCAGCGTGAATATTCTGAGAAATCGGAAATATAATATTGGTTTAGACACATATTCTAGACAGGTTTTTAATTATTTGGACCCCATTTTGATTTATATCAGTCTTTGAATCGACTGCCTATTCGAAATTCGCAAAAATGCAGTATGTTTCCTCTGGCTTTCTTTGCCGGATCATTACAGGGTCACTGATGAGGCTTTATTAGCCGAAACTACGTAGTATGACCCATCTTCTTTCTTATGAATGTTTTCATTGCTCTTAAAGGAACTCATTTTTGATTTTTATTCATTTTGTCGCTTTCCATTGATAACCAATCTGAAATTATTGAAGCTTTTAGCTCTGCTTCTAGATATTTAGATGACTTATTAAATATTGATAATACCTATTTTGATGGTTTGATCAGTCAAATTTACCCCCTAGAACTTCAGTTAAATAAAGCAAATTCTTCTGATACCGAGGCCCCGTTTTTGGATTTACATCTATCCATTGTAGATGGATTTGTTTCGTGCAAAATTTATGATAAACGCGATGACTTTGATTTTGAGATTGTAAATTTTCCTGTTTTGGATGGTGATGTTCCTCGTGCGCCATCCTATGGCGTTTATATTTCGCAATTAATTCCATTTGCTAGAGTGTGTAGTCATGTAACTGACTTCAACACTCGTAATAAATTATTAACGGCTAAACTCCTTAATCAGGGTTATCGGTACCATAAACTACGCAAAGCCTTTTCAAAATTTTATAGACGCCATTCTGATTTAATTTCAAAATTCAATATTGGACTTAAATCTCTTCTGCAACAAGGTCTATCGGAGCCCGAATTTTATGGTGACTTAGTATATAAATTCAGAAAAATATATAACCGCAATGACTTCAGCACCCAATTTCGTAAAATCATTCTTCGATATAAAAAGATTTGGTACAACATGGATATTATACGACAGACTGCAGGCATGGTAGTTAACCCAATCACGGTTGGCAACATTGCTTCCCTCTTTAATTGCACGCCGGTGGGTCAGGCCTCAGATTCTATGACGGCTCCAACGTAAAGGCTTATTGAAAATTAAAGAGATAATGTTGGTTGGTGCCTGATGCTCTGTCTCTGGTCATGTTCATCGGAGTCTAACTGTTGGTTTTCTTTTGCTCCAGCATTTCAGTGGTTTCTTGCTGTCGAGTCCTCCCGTTGTCTCACCTCTGTGGTTCTTTGATTTCTGTGTTCACGGAGATGTTGCACTGATGAGTTAGGTGGCCTTCATGCGGACTGAACAAATTATTTGTCTAAATCGCGACGGAAGTAAGGGCGAGGATTGTGGCCACGTAAAATCGATTTAAGCCCCCCAGTGGATATCTTCCACTGACCGTTCCAAGGGGGCTCTTCTGTGGCGATTTATTTATGTTGTTCTTTGTTACTTACTGTGTGTATCACTTGTGTCTTTTAATTTTGGATGGCCATATGGCCATTTTGTGGGAAAGTAACTGTCCTTATGGCCTTCCTTTGTTTGGGTTTCCATTATGGTCTGGTCGCTTAATGTTTGTATTTCTTTCCCTTTAGTGTCTTTTATGGGTGGAGTAAGTTAATTGTATCAATTCCTGATCTTTGTTTTACTTCTATTTTGACCTATATCTAGCATCATACCAAATATGAACTAGTTCCATAGAATGGTTAGGAAAATATGAGTTCTAAAATATTCAGGCTCTACCTGTTACAAAAACCTTAACCTGAGGTTACAGGATCACGTACTCACATACGTACACACACACGTACAGACGGACGTACATACGTACGCACGTACCCACGTACGGAAAACCAGAAAACTATATGCCCCCGGCATGCCGATGGCGGGGGCATAAAAAGGATATATTTTTATTTGCATTCAGTGTAGACAGATTCTACTCTACCACTTGCCTGCATGTGGCTACCTTTTACCGCTTTATGCTTACCGATAAATGCTGGTGCGGCTTTGGCCTTAGCATCAACGTATATATAAGCTCCTGCATCAGATTTGTCCTGAAAGTCGCTTGACTCCTTAGTTGTACCATCCAAACGCAATACATTTCCAATCCCATGTTGTGCGTTGCTTATAGGAGCTAAATATCCTGTTAATTAAAACATGAATAATGCATATTAGAGGTCAAAATATTCGTGGTTACTTTATATGAACGTTACGAAATGAGCGTTTGGCGAATTCCATACACGTTATACAGCATGAACACGAATGCGAGTGTCTTTATCATATGACTTTTATTTTCGTTCATGCATTTTTGCTTTATGTGAATATGACAAATATTGTACACTCCATTTCAGTAGCTGTAGTCATTGCTCTCAAAAGATCGCACGTCCTGTTAATTCTTTAGTCATTACAAAACGCTTTATTACAAAACGCTTTATTTTATGTACGAAATGCATTTTGTCACTGCTGGGCTTATCACTTAACATACTTTTGCAAAGTTAGGGAGGTAATTTGTGTAGAAAACATAACTTTGTCAGAGAGCACATTTTGAGACAAAGCAGAAATTGACTTTCGGGTGAAGGTTGAAATTTTTAAACTCCGAGATTTTATAACATTACAATAATACGTCCGTTTGACATGGGCACACTTTCATTTTATCCAAAACAGTAATATTTCTGATGAAACTTTATGATGTTGTTTCTTATTTGTACACCACACATATGTTGTTGGTGTTCGTTAGAACTAAGAACTTCCACATTGTGTCGGTTCTAATGCGTACCCCCAACATACGTCTAAGGGTAGACTAGCTACTAGTCAGATATCATATTTTAAAGTTAATAAGTAATATTTTACTTCTTTTTCCCTCTCTGATAGCAACTTGTTCTATCTTGGGAAGATATCTGAGACAAGATTAAAAACTCACAAGGTTTCATAGTTGATAAAAACACACAGGAAGGTTGGTCATTGGCCAATATGACATCAAGGTCTAGGAGCTAGACTAGTCTAAGAGCAAAAACTAAAAACAAGAGACCCCTGTAACCCAATTGTTCTTTTGTAAAGTGCAAGTGCAGTTCAGTGGGTGTTTGTTACACTAACTTGCAAACATGATACCCATTTAGAATTTCTTTGCAGTATCTGGTATATTTAATGAGCCGGAACACAGCATTTCCTACATTTTGCATGTGCGCT
Organism: Lucinisca nassula; assembly: GCA_963580285.1. NCBI lineage: Eukaryota > Metazoa > Mollusca > Bivalvia > Lucinida > Lucinidae > Lucinisca > Lucinisca nassula. The sequence goes on from OY757014.1 coordinate 146,647,415, forward strand.
CGGCGAAATTCAGATCCGGATGTGCATCCGCGCAGTCTGATCAGAGTCTTCGCTGTGCGCTCTAAGGATAGCGAAGGGCACAATGCTCCTTCATGCAGCAAGATAAGTTTCTGGTCAGACTATATGGATGTGCAGGCGGAACTGATTTTTCGCTGGGTGCACATGTAAATTGTACGAAATGCTGTGCCCCCGCTCTAATAGAGTTGTTTGTTTGTGCGCGTCTTGTATTGTGTTTTGTCTTGTGTACCTTCAGTCACTAATTATTTTTCTTTCCTTGACTTGACATGGTCGTCTTGATTAATATTTCCTTCAGTAAACTTTCAATTATATTTAAGGTCTACGATCTAGCATTAATTTTCTATGGCAAAGACTGCGCTGTCAGTGCGCGCGCCATTTAAAACAAGTGTTATGCACTATTTGCAAGCAGACAATATCAGAAAATAGCGTTTTCGAGCTTTTTGGTGTTTCATTTGAATTGTTTAAATATGCATAATTATACTTACCACTCGAGGAATCGTGTTTTCCAAAGTTTGTATACATTTGTGGAAGGCTGTGACTTATTTGTAAATTCTTTTTTGGTTGTTCTTGCCCAGGACATCGTAAGGGATCAACATTTTGGTTGGCATTATCTGTATTAGGCTTTTCTGAAAGACACATGCCACTTCATGTGTAAAGGGTATTGTTCTCATATGCTATATGCAAAGGATCAGGATAACGAGACTTTGCTTCGAGGCGACTGGTAGAGGAGGCCTTGCCATATAGTATGTCCATGTAAGACAGTTCTCCTGTTACCAAAATCAGTTGGCAGCGCATGTACGTTCAAAGAATATTAATCGGAAACTGCTTATGTCTCTTTTTTCATGTTTCTAAACACACATGTTATCTTGCTTCATTGTATTTTCATTTACACTATATATTGATTAGTTGGTTTATTTCAGTCATCCTGAAAGAAACAGCCAGGCAGGAAAAGTATTTCGTTCGAACTTCCGTCTTGTCAACGAATACCCTATCTCTTTTTGGTTAGCACATCCATCGGACATATGTATTGTTCTATTGCAACATTCTCCCAGTGGTAGGTATAGATATCTATTTCTAATTTCTGCTGCAAATATAGACTTTAGGTGCTCGACAGTACCGCCTAATTCGGGCGGTTTTAACGCGTACGCACGAACGGCATCAGTGGGCGAAAATAAAGGGCAGATAATCAGCCTTGTAAACCTTCTCTGTTCTTTGTTCTCTGTACATGTGTTCATTACATGGACATGTAAACGTAAAGTATGAGGTTCTTGTCATATCAAAATAAACAGAAAATCAAAAGTATGGGTTAGCTTGTTAATACACTGATTTGAATTAACTCTAATGTGTATTCATTACACATTCCTGTTGAAAGGTTTTGCCACTATGCGCACAAGCAGTGAGTAGATGGTCATGTATGGTTGTTATGTTCTATGTGGATATTTGGACAGGAACGTGCTCTTATGAGAATAAGCAATTAACATATGTTTCAATTCCCATCTCTAGGCATTGTTACCTACCAAAATTTGTGTATATTTGGGGTGCCTGTGCGTCATGTTGCGAATAAGGTTTCTGGCTGCCAGTTCCACGGCTCCGTAAAGGCTCCTCGGGGTCACCGAACCCGTTCCCTGAAGTCATTACAAAATTTACGTTTCGGTTAACTCTATTATATCTGGAATTGTCTTTAGTTATCAACCCTTAAGATAGCAGTCCTTATTCGGAATGCCTTGGAATCAACTTTCTTGTGTATATTTAAAAATACGCAATGTTTTTTAAAGCACCTAGCTGGACAAATTTAAGGCATATGTCTTCTTATTTACTTAAGACAATGTTCATGTGACAATACAAAATGGAAGATGAAATCGGAAATGGTCTCTGTCTTGTGAAAAAAATGCATGCTATTGTTCATGCAGGTGGTGAGTGAATACAGAGATAATGTCAATTCACGGCCAGTCGTACCATATACAAGTGATATACGACCGAGTTAGCTCGCTGCGATTTTTCCTTTGCGGCGAATTTTGTGCTATTTGAAACAAAAGCTAGCTTTGACTCCTTGTTGTATTGTTAGTACTTGAATAGGATAACATGCGTATGCCAAGAAGCAGCTCAACGAATGAACATTTGCTTAGACGATAATGTGAAGAGCTCACGGAACTGCCTAATATGTGTTTTTATCTGTGGCTTTCATAACTAGATGTAAAACTCCGAGTTAGAGGTAAGATAATGATGTTGTTAAATGCATCAACGCGTTTACCAAAATTACAATAAATGGTACATTTGCATTACTGCAGAAGACAGACTTTCTTACCAAAGGCATTCCTTAGGCAATCAGTATATGATATATTTGTATTTCTGAAATACGGTATATGACATATATGCTGAGTATGGAAATTTGGTAACTTCTAGCTGCTCTTGGATATTCCCAAAATGCGAAGTCTTCCATTTTCCCGACTCATTCTTCAATGAACATATAGAACTGGAGAAGTGAACAAATTTGAACATCTTTCAGTGAATAAGGGAGCCTGACACATATAATATATGCCCCAGAAAGGGTTATCCTTTGGAAGCCAGAACTACACCACAAAACCGGAAAATATGGAGTGCACACGCCCTCTTGGCCAGACCAGCCAGTTTCGGCCAATAAGCACACTTTTGTAAAAGGTTGGAAACTTTGCAGTAAAAACCTAAGGCAAACTATTTGAATATGTATCCTTCATTTATACTCATCAATCACATATTTTGGCAGTTTACGAAACAAAGATAGACAGTTCAATTATAACATCTGAGCTTTGCCTAGAAACTTGGCAGTACATTGTATTCAGAAAAGATAGAAACTCTGATGGTGGTGGAGGGATGTTGCTCATTCAGAGAGACATCTCTCTTATGCTAGTAAATGGAACTGGAAAACGACTCTTGAGTCCAAATGTTTGTTTTCTTGTGCTCAGGCATTTCAGTTATTTCGTGCTGTCGAGTCCTCATCGTTGTTTCATCTCTGAAGGCGTTTGATTTTTATGTTCTCCGAGATGTAGAACTGATGGGTAAATATCCTTCACGCAGAATGAACAAATTATTTGTTTCAACCACGACAGAACCAACATTTTACTGACCGTTCCATGGCGTTTCTTCTGTTGTGGTTTATTATTGTTATAGTTCGTCTTCGCATGTCGGTATTGCTAATATCTTTCGATTTTTGATAACCGTTCGGCCATTCTGTTGGAACGAAACTGTCCATGTGGCTTTCCGCTTGTGACGTTTTCAATAGGGTGAAGTTATTTTATGTGTGTGCTTTTTTCTCTTTGGTGTTTTGGCTGGAGGTGTGAGGTAATTGTATCGATTCCTGATCATTGCCTTCGCGTCTAATATGAATCGGTCTGGGTTACGATTTTTGCAAACAAAACTTCTCACTTCGTAGCAAGTTGGTATCGACCAAATGCTGAGCGTAAAAGGTAAACAAACTTCCGTATGTCCATGTTCTAAGTGACTTAAACTTCAGAAACATTGTTTGGCCCGACAGGATCAGCAAACAAAACACAATACTGAATCAATCCGAAGAACAAAAATTAATTGACATGAATGATCATGGATTAGAACAAATCTGTTAACTTTTAAATTAAACATTGCGATAATTACACTTTGGATTTGATTCTTACATCTTTGCTAGGCCAGACAAACTAAGCGATCATAATATAGTTTCTGGCTCTTCATTCAACCTATAACGAAACCCCGGAGTAAAGCGTTCTCATATATCAGAAAGGTGATTATTATGAGGAAAGATACTCTAAGATTTGTAAAGAGAAAATACCTTAATGGCCATTCAGATTACTCGGTATCTCCAGGACAACCTAGATTTGATAACTTCTTTCCTTTATACTTCAAGTGCAAATCATATTCCCTAAAAAATAATAGCTCTGTATATTCGAGTCCCTGGATCACACTAGAGATAAGAACAATTCGCAGAAGAAATAAGTTCATGCTGTGGCCAAAAAAAGGATGGGAAGTGGTAAACTCCGGGTAAAAATATGAACATTTGAGATGAGAAATTAAGACACGATTTGTATGTGAATAATTAAGGAGGTGACGTCAGGGCAAATTCCAAATACTTCTACAGATATAAATAGTGCGAAACAAGAGGACCATGATGGTTCTATATCCCTCATCTGAGCTGAGAACTCATATACGTAAAACTGAAGTTTCAGAAGTTAGATTACTTTAAAACTATTGCACTGATGAGTTAGGGGGCCTTCATGCGGACTGAACAAATCATTTGTTTAAATCGCGACGGAGGTAAGGGCGAGGATTGTGGCCAGGTAAAATCGATTAAAGCCCCCCCCCCCCCCACTCTACCAGTGGAATTCGTTTCACTGATCTTCCAATGCCGTTCTTCTGTCGTGGTTTATTTTTGTTATGATTGGTTTATGAGTGTTTGTGTCGCTTATATTATTTTGTTTTTGATAGCCATTTGGCCATTTTGTGGGAAATTAACTGTCCTTTTGGCTTTCCGTTATTGATGTTTCCATTAGGGGATGTTGTTTCATGTTTGTGTTTCGTTCCCTATGGTGTCTCTGGTGGGAGCTGTGGGTTAATTGTATCGATTCCTGATCATTGCCTCCACTTCTTTTTTGCATATCAGAGTTGTTTTGTTTGTGGCTTGTGGTGGCTGTAAAAGGTCTCCCCGTACATGCATTTAATGCTCTTATTTTTCCAATCCTCATGGATTGGTTTAACAATTGTTTTTCATCGTTCATTAATTTGACATCCTTTAGATACCAGTTGAAGGTCTTAATTTGACCTATGTTCGTATCTCGTTGTATAACAACTGCTTGTTTGATATCTATGGGCTTTTTATAGGCATAGCTATTTTGTGGTCTTTTGTTATACTTGCCTTCAATTTAAGGATTTACCGTTCTTCTGTTTAACTTAATGACCGGTATGAACATCGCTTTAATTTTGACGGTATCGCCTTTTAAACACACATGAGTATCACAAATAAATTTTAACATACAATATCTCCCCTTAGGTTACATTCAGCTTCTTGTGTACGGATTCCCTACTCTATTAATAATTTTAGAGCTATGTTGCCGTCGGTATTGGTGAGGCCCATAAATTTGTTTTCTGCCACTGTCGTGAGAAGTTTGTTTTGGCTCCAGCTGATAAGGCCGCTAACAATGTGGTCGATGTTTGACGGCTTCACTATATTAACGCTCTTCAGCAAGTACTTGGTGGTACTAAGGCATTTGAACTTCAGTCTTTAGCTGTAGAGAGGGCTTTAGTTGATGACCACATTTGTCATTCAGCAACCAAGTTTGCTGTCTGTGTTACAGAAGGCCAAGACAAGCTTCCTACGTTATATTGGTTACCTAAACTTCATAAAAGAGCATACAAAGCACGGCTTATTGAAAATTCAAGCTCTTGTACCACCACTGAACTCTCGAAATTATTAACTACATGTTTTACTGTCACTAAAAAAATGTGATAAAATATTGCGACAAAGTCTTCGAAAGATCCGGTAGAAATCTGTTTTGGTCTATAAAACATTCTAATGAAGTTTTAAATAAATTGAGATAAAGTCGTTTTTGTGCTTCAAGTCTGTCTACTTATGATTTTTCCATCCTTTACCCTACACTTCCCCATAATCTTATAAAAGATAAACTTAAAGATTTAATTGAATGGACATTTCATAGGAAGGAATCCCTCTATCTTGCATGTAATGTAAGAAATGTTTTTTTTCACTTCTGAAGAGCATGGAAATTATACTTTATGGTCATGTCAGAAAGTGTGTGAAGCTCTCACCTTTCTACTTGACAATATTTACATCAGATTTGTTACTAAGTTATTTAGACAAGTTTGGTATTCCGATGGGTACTAATTGCGCACCCCTTGTGGCTGATCTGTTTTTGTTTTATAATGTGAGATACTTTATGATGTCCCTTTCTGCTCAAAACCAGTCTGAAATCATTGAAGTATTACCTCGACTGCTAGATATTTGGATGATTTATTAAATATTGACAATACCTATTTCGACGGTTTGATCAGTCAAATTTACCCCCCAGAACTTCAGTTAAATAAAGCAAATTCTTCTGATACCGAGGCCCCGTTTTTTACATCTATCTATTGGAGATGGGTTTGTCTCTGCAAAATTTATGAAAAGCGCGATGATTTTAATTCTTAGATTGGAAATTTTCCTGATTTGGATGGTGATGTTCCTTGTGTGCCATCCTATGGCGTTTATATTTCGCAATTAATTCGATTTGCCAGAGTGTGTAGTCGTGTAAATGACTTCAACAATCGTAATATATTGTTAACTGCTAAACTTCTTAATCAGGGTTGTCGGTACTATAAACTACGCAAAACCTTTTCAAAATTTTATAGACGCTGTTCTGATTTAATTTCAAAATTCAATATTGCACTTAAATCTCTTCTATAAAGAGGTCTATCGGAACCGGAATTTTATGGTGACTTAGTATATTAATTCAGAAAAATATATAACTGCTATGACTTCAGCACACCTTTTCGTAAAGTCATTCTTCGATTTAAAAAGATTGGGTATAACATAAAATGTTATACCATATAACATAAAATGTTATACCACAGACTGCATGCATGATACGGTTGACAACTTTGCTTCCCTCTTTAATTGCACGCCCGTGGTTCAGGCTTCAGATTCTATGACGGTTCCAGCGTAAAGGCTTACTGAGAATTAGAGAGATCTCATTCAATGTAATGTTGTTGGGTGCCTGATGCTCTGTCTCGGGTAGGGCCAATCGGAGCCTAACTGTTGGTTTTCTTTTGCTCCAGCATTTCAGTGGTTTCTTGCTGTCGAGTCCTCACCGTTGTTTCACCTCTGTGGTTGTTTGATTTTTTATGTTCACGGCGATGTTGCACTGATGAGTTAGGAAGCCTTCATTCGGACTGAACAAATTATTTGTCTATATTGCGACGGAAGTAAGGGCGAGGATTGTGGCCACGTAAAATCGATTTAATACCCCCTCCCCCCACAGTGGGATTCGTTACACTGACCGTTCCAAGGCGGTACTTCTGTCGAGGTTTATTTTGTTATGATTTGTCGTTGGGTGTTTGTGTCGCTTATATTATTTTGTTTTGGATAGCTAATTGGCCATTTTGTGGGAAAGTAACTGTCCTTTTGGCTTTCCGCTATTAATATTTCCATTAGGGTCTGTTGTTTCATGTTTGTGTTTCCTTCCCTTTTGTGTCTCCGACGAGAGCTGTGGGTTAGTTGTATCGATTCCTGATCATTACCTTCACTTCTATTTAGTATAAATTGTATGTTCAAGAATTTAGTCCAGTGGATTTAATTTCAACATTCTTAGTAGAGGTCCACTAGTTCTAGCAGTGCAATCAAATATCAAAAGCCTGGCTTTCTGATTTAAGACAAGAAGATTAAAGATTTTCCCTTTATAAGTATATGTAAAACATGTGGGCTCCCGTCGTTTGTCCAAGAGCTATAATTTAAAACAAAATTGGCAGATGTCGTCTAGGCAAACCTGTGCACCAAACATCAAAGACATGAGCCTTCTGGTTTCAGACCAGAAGATGTTTAAAGGTTTTCTATAAGTTAATCAAGCTAAAGCATGTGGGACCCTGTGTGGAGCAAATTTCGGCCCCAAATCTATGATTTGAACATTTTTGGTAGAGGTCCACCAGACGAAGCTGTGTACTAAATATCAAATACCTGGGTCTTCTGGTTTCAGACAAGAAGATTTTAGAATGGTTCTCTTTACAAGACCACGTCAAACATGTGGGTCCCGGAGCGGGCCCCTTTTGGACCTAGAGCTATAATTTGAACAATCTTGGTAGAGGTCTTTTAGATTAAGCTTCATACCAAAAATCAAAGACCTGACCTCAAAGAATGGCTTCTAGCGAACATTTATCCACTCTTTATAAAAAGGATTGGTCGTAATTATCGCCCAGTGTCCCCGGCTTATGTTCCATGCAATTTGTTTGAACATACTGTCTGCTCAAAACCATGCCTCTCTTTGACGAACATGATTTTTTGCCAGATAGACATCATATATTTCTAAAGAAACAGGCACATTTGTGAAGCTCAGTTGAGCACGCTGAGTAATGATTGGCTAAAAATCTTGGACAAAAGGGGACAGGTGGACACATTTATTCTGGACTTCGAGAAGACTTTTTACACACACCTCATGGAAAACTTAAATCCAAGTTATTTGGTTATAGCATGGGCGGGTGGGGAGACTCTCAAATTGATTGTGAACTTCCCCACTCGTGATAAGAACACATTGAATTTGATTCTTACGATTTTGCCAGGACAATTTGAAGACTTTCAGTCTCTAGACAAACTTGGTGATCATGATATTGATTCCGGATATCTAAAAATAGACTTTCCATCAATACAAGTAAGGTGTCATGTATCGAAAAGGTGACTTAGAAAATATGAGGAAGTATGCGCTCAGATTTGCAAAAGGAGAATACTTTAATGGTTAATCAGATGTTCGGTCTATACAGGAGAACTTTTTCATCCAAACTTTGGTCGACAATCATATCCACCCAAACACTAGTAGGCCTTTATCTTAATTCCCTGGATCACACCAGAGATAAGAAGAAAAAAATCGCAGAAGTAATAAGATTCAAGCAAAGGCAAAACAGACGGGACAGGTAAACTCCGGACAAAAATTGAAAACTTGAGATGTTTGTTTTAGACTGATATAAGAAAAAAGTCAGTAAGATTTGTTTCTGAATAATTCAGTAGCCGGTGTAAATGCGAATTCCAGTGACTTCTACTGATATATCAATAGCCAGAAGAAAGACAGGCAAACTATTTCGCTCTCTAATAAAAGAGAAAGGAACGGGGTTGCTGAATCAGATTCCGAAAGGGCAGGAAAATAGTTGGTGAATTCAATGATGCGTTTAATAATACTGCGTTCACGGCGGTTCCATTGACTGTAAGATCGGCCCCTTTCATGGATAAAATTGTTGTGTTATCGGCAGGAGTGATCAAGTTACTTAAAGGCTTGGTGTCTCCGAGGGAGCTGTGGGTTCATTTTATCGATTCCTGATGCTTGCCTTCACTTCTATTTTTAAATCACACTAAAGCTTTAGGACCTGATGAGCTTCATCCTAGAGTTCTGAAGGAACTAGTAATGAGTTAGGTCCATTTTTGCACCTTTGTTCCAACAGTCTCTTAATGTGAGTAAAGTCCCCAAAGAATGGCTCCTAGCAAACATTTGCCCACTCTTAAAATAGGAGATAGTGCTCTTGCTCGTAATCATCGTCATGTGTCTCTTACTTGTGTACTGTATAAATTGCTTGAACATATAGTCTGTTCAAACATAATGGCCAACTTGGATGAATATAAACAGCATGCAGTAAGGAAAAAGCATAGTTGTGAAACGCAGTTGAACACAGTTAATAATGGCTGGTCAAATTGCATGGACAAAGGGGAACAGGTGAACACATTTATTCTGTACTTCGAGAAGGCTTTTGGCACACCCCTTCATGAATTACATTAATCTAGGTCATTTGGTTATGGAATTAGGGGTAGATTCTCAAACGGATAGGACTGAACACAGCGTGTTCTTGTTATTGGTGAATCTTCGTTGTGGGCTCCAGTTTTGTCTGGGGTCGGACAAGGGACTCCTATTGGTCCATTGTTTTCCTGCTTGTACATCAATGATATTTTCACTGACACTGACTCAAAAATAGGACTGTTCGCAGACGACTGTGTTTGATACCGGGAAATTAGAGATACAGAGGACTCACTGAAACTTCTGAATGATATAGATAGATTTTGATGTTGAGCACGAAAATGGGGCATGAGATTTCAGTCCGTTAAATGCAATATTTTGCAGACAACTAGGAGGAAAACAAATAAACTTAAAGCTCCTAACACCTTAGTGGGAACGGTCCTCGAGAATGTAGATTCCATTAAATACCTCGGTGTGACAATCACACACAAATTGAGATGGAGTACACATATAAGCAACATGTGTACTAAGGCAAACAAAACGCTTTGTTTCCTGAGGCGAATCTTCATCAGCGTCCTCGGGATGTAAGAACGCAGCATCCAAATGACTCCAGTCTTGGAATATGGTAGAGGTATTTGGGACCCAAGTTGAGTGGCCCTTAATGAATAAATTGAAAAAGTTCAGACTAGATATGTTAGATTTATAACAAGCAATTACTGCTTTGAATTTGGAAGCATAAATGGAATACTGGGAAAATTAAGTTGGTAGTCTCTCAAGTAAACTAGTAGAGACAGTAGGCTCATACTTTTATGCATAGGTCTAAAGGGTGATGCCAGCATTCCAACATATGACCTTGTTCCCCAAGCTAGGCACTGCAGAAATCACCATTCATTGGCGTTTCAGACACTTACTGCAAGAACTGATATTTATACCATTCTTCCCTTGAGCTAACAGAGATCGGAATGCCCTTCCCGATTCGATTATTTCAACAGCTGAAGGTGCTGTGGATTGTGTAGCTAAGTTTACCTCTTTGCTGGTAGCTAGGGCCTAACTTCCCATATCACAGGTCCTGGTGTATGAATGCCATTTGGCGTGTCACCAGTAACAAATTTTGTTTCTGTTTTTTGAAAGTTGATTTTTAAATCAAGTTTCTTTTGTCATTACATTTCTACTTCCGGTACTGGACCGCGTTGCTCCACTTCCGTTGTTCGTACGCTGCATAAAATAGTCCAAATGAACTCTTGAAAATTAATTGTGCAGGCCGGCCCCGCATGTAACGTCTTTCAAAATATTTCAGTTTTCGAGACTTTATACGGATTGAATATAATTTGGCACAGACAGACGAATTCTGAAAAGAAAACAGTACTCTGGAACTATTTCCTACGCACTTTTCGGTGATATTTATGTTTTACTGTTTCATCCCTGAGGTTCTAAACAGGACTCTTCTCGCTTTAAATATATTCTTATAGAAAAGGATTTCTGATTAGTTCACTGACAGGATGACAAAAAGTGTACATGTAGATTCTGGTGAGACGTTCTAGCTACGTGCCGTCTTATCAGGATCTACAAGGTTTGCATAGATACAGTGTATTTCTACCTCGGCGTCTGCACCGGTCTACAGGGTTAAAAGGGTTAGCTTATCATTGACCAACTAAACAACCCTTTACTGGCCTACAATTTGCCTGCTTTCGAGAACTCTAATATTACAAAACACGTGTTGTTTAAATAAAGTTCCGTACTTTAGCAAATAGTAAAGAAACCGATCAGACGCAACATTCTGTGGCCTCTAATCTATCTTAACTGTTTCCAAATGTCACAGAATTGAATTAATTGATGTTTTAGGAACCCGTACAGGTGGGAATAAATGTATTTTAATTCGCCTTGAGTAAACGCGGTGTCTGACCTGAGTAATAATGTCTAAATCAAATGGTTTAAAAATGATCTTTTTTGTCAAGTTATTCTCCTTTTTATGTCCCGACGCCCGAAGCAACATGGCTCCAAGCGGCTGCACAACCTATGTGCACCGTCGTATCAATGCGACGTTGATGCGACGTTGCTAAGGCATCATGTGTCCGCTAGGAGATTGATTGATTGATTTGAGGTTTAACGTCCCCATCAACACTGTTAAGGTCATTTTGGAGACTTGCTTCCAATTTTGTGGGACTTTTACCCGACATTGAGATGAAAAGACATCTCAAGCCCTGTCGCCCAATGAAACCAATATGTTTATTAGCTTAGACTGTCCGCCTCCCACCGCGGTTCCTGGACAGGCTTAGATCCTCTAAGCGGTTTACCTGTACTAGTGTGCGGGTCAGATTCAGCTCTGCGTGGAAGCATCATGCAGACCATATATTTCTTCAAGCCCCTATGGGCGGGGGTCTCCCGTTAGGAGAACTTCTCTCTAAGATTAATAGCAGATATGTACTGAGCTAATTTTGAAATTTATGGTTGGACTATGAAGAAATTGGCAGGCACGTTTATCTTTCTTTCTTCCGTATTTTCTTGGTTGGGGTAGTTGAGTGAGGCAATGGCGATGTGTATCTTGTGTCACTGGAGAGTCCAGCTGATATTGACTTACAGTTGGGCAACACCTGCTGTAAACTGCTTAGAGGATCTAAGCCTGCCCAGGCAAAGCGGTGCGAGTCGGCCCGTCCATGCTTATGAACCATATTGGTTTCATTGGGCGGCAGTGCTTGAGATCATCTCAATGTCGGGTAAAAGTCCAACAAATTGGAAGCAACGTCTCCAAAATGACCTTTACAGTGTCGACGGGGACTTTAAACCTCAAAACAAAAAAAAAAAAAAAAAAAAAAATCATCTTCTCTACCGTCTCTTCTATCTCTTTTCCCCTTTCTCTTGGAGAAGACAAAAATGATCCACTAGGGTTGACCTGTCGTTAAACTCAATAACAATCGATGAATCATTTTTTCTTTGTCGAATTTTTTAACCCAGTTGGACCTTGTCAAATCAGAACCAGAACCAGAATTGTTACTGGTGACACGTCAAATGTCATTCATACACCAGGACCTGTGATATGGGAAGTTAGTCTCTATATTTGTTTCTCAACAAAATATCTAGATAACTGCTTGATCTACGACTAACATTGTTATATAATAATTATTCCTCATAAATCAACTTTCCTCAGTACTTTCATTTTATTCAGGCCCCTACTACAAGAACTAACATTAACAAAGATCTTTCTTCCCTTCGGCCTTCAGAGATTGGGACGCCCTTCCCGATTCGATCATTTCCCTAGAAGCTGAAGATAATGTAGCTAAGTTTACCTCTTTGGTGAGAGCTAGAGACCAAGTTCAGAAACAATTCTGATTCTGATACATAAATGAACACATACCTATTGTTGTAGTTTTCGTTGCCTCACTACTCTGCAAAGTGCCTTGGTTTTCTGTTCTTGTCAGTTCTTGAACTAAGAATACAATATGAAATACAGTAAAATTCCTATATGAAGACCACCTTTGGGACTGTTCAAAAGTGGTCTTCAAGACCACTTTTGAACAGTCCCAAAGGTGGTCCCTGACCAGAGGACATTGTAGGCAGAAACCACAAAGAAAAATTCAGTGTACCCTTCAAAATAAGGTTTTTATAGCAACATTAATCCTTATTTTAGGTGGTCTTAATAGCGGAATTTCATTGTACCTAAGTATTTCCCTTTTTTAAATTTCATTGGCATTAATCAATAACTTGAGCCGGTTAACCGAATGTATCTCACATCTGATCATTTCTAAACGTGTTATGACGCTGCGGTTGCATTTTAAGAAATTCCGCCTACGCCAAACATTTCGTTCAAAGAGTTTTAATTGCATAAATTATGACGGAGCAGTCTGATCTGTGCCCACACTATTGGCCTGTATGCAAAAATATTTTTAAAAAGGTTTGCAAAAAAATCAGCAGACGACATAAGCAGACGCCTTTTTCAGATGTAATTAAGACTCGCGGTTCTACAAGCGTTCTCAAAGCCTTGTATCAAATGACACAAACCTGGTATTCTCTATCTATACGCCCATTGTCTTCAATTTCGTTTATAGTAAGCATTCTTAAAACACATCTTACGGGCCGAAATGTACATCTCGTTCTTGCACATCATCACGAAAACACACCTACATAATTTTGACCTCCCTTAAACCCCACTTTAATGTTGTAAAACTGGGGTTTACAGGGGTATGCATTATCTTTTCCTATTTCTGCTCTAAAATATAGGTTGTGGGTACTCATTAGAACCGCATCGTTGAGGCGGCTCTAACGAGCATCCACAATCTATAATTTGAGCAGAAATATGAAAAAAATATCAATTTGTCGTCTTCAAATTTTTGTGTGTGTTTTTTCGGCGATAAAGTTTCCAATGTATTTGTATAGGCGTGTTTTCGTAAAATTTGCAAAAAAACTCAGCAGACGACATAAGCAGATGCCTTTTTCAGATGTAGTTAAGCCTCGCGGTTCTACAAGCGTTCTCAAAGCCTTGTATCAAATGACACAAACCTGCTATTCCGTTATCTTCAATTTTGTTTACAGTAAACATTCCTGAAACACATCTTACGGGCCGAAATGTACATCTCATTCTTGCACAACATCACGAAAACACGCCTACATAATTTTGACCCCCTTAAATCCCACTTTTTTGTTGTAAAACTTGGGTTTACAGGGGTATCTTTTTTTTATTCCTGCTCTAAAATATAGATTGTTTGGTACTCATTAGAGCCGCCTCGTTGAGGCGGAACGAGGCGGCTCTAACGAGTACCTACAGTCTATATTTGAGCAGAAATAAGCAACAATGTCAATTTGTCATCTTCAAAATTTTGTGTGTTTTTTTTTTTCGGCGATAAAGTTTACAATGTATTTGTATAGGCATGTTTTCGTAATGTTAAGGATTGCTGCACTTTATCATCAGGTCTGAGAGTTTAGCTATTTTTAAAGACTGTCCATAAAAATAAAGACAGTCTTTAAATTTATGGACTCACGTGTCTCTAGAAAGCAATGCAAATCGTAAGAATTTTCAAAACTTCAAAAATCGCAGCATGTGTATTATATAAACTCATCCGTTACATGATGAATTGCACACACAGGAAGTCTTTTCTCGAACTGTTGTCTACTTTTCGAGTATTTATATAAAGATATTCTTGTTTAGGTTTTCTCCCCTCATGTACTTTACAACAAGTGTGCCACGCATCAGGTAACATATTTCATTGTTTATAGTGTAAGAGAGAAAACCTGAACTACACAGAATCAATTATTTAAGTTTTTGAATTATTAATCAGCAAGACAACGGATCATACTCAGTTTTCAGCTACGCGCAGATTATCATGTAATAAAGAAGGTTGCGTAACACATGTTCCGCGATTTTCGAATTTTTGAAAATTCATACGATTTGCATTGCTTTCTAGAGACACGTGAGTCCATAAATTTAAAGACTGTCTTTATTTTTATGGGCAGTTTTTAAAAATAGCTAAACTCTCAGACCTGATCATGATGATTTGACATTGTGACATCGTGTATACATACACTTATACAATGAAATTTGTATTTTTTTTTACTTTAACAGAAATGATGGTATTCGTTAGAACCGCCTCATCCCTTCAAGACTGAGCAAAAACTATAAGCTAATAATAATTCGTAAACCCCGCTTTTGAAAATGAACACCCCCTAAACCCCACTTTATATAGAAAAACCTGGTTTTAAGGGGGTAAACGATATTTTTCTTATTTCTGCTCCAAGACATAGGTTGTGGGTATTCAATGAGGCGGTTCTAGCGAGTACCCACAGCCTATGTTTGCAGTAAAGATAAGAAAAATATCACAGATTTTTATTAGAAAAGTAGCCATTTTGGAGATGTGAAACAATGCACTTTGTTGGACTGGTGTGTTATCGTAATGCTATAAAGAGTTACAGTTACTTTCAATGGCCGATTGATAACAATGTCACCGAAATAGAAGTGAAGGCAATGATCAGGAATCAATAAATTAACCTACAGCTCCATCAGATACACCAAAGGGAAAGAAACACAAAGATGAAACAACTAGACCCTAGTGTAAGCATCAATAGCGGAAACCTAAAAAAGACTTTTCCACAAAATGACCAAACAATTATTTTGCAATAAATGCATTAAATTTTGTAAAACATGATTACCCTCCATTAGCTCTCGAACCTCTACACTATTTGTATATACCGCGACATCAGAGTTGACATGTTCTTTATTATTCATGGCGTCATTGCTGAGAATCTGTAATGTATCCTCAATCTTTGTATCAGGCTGTGTAGCCGGTCCTCCGTTTTCGCTATTTTTAGACACTGAAAGAACAGGAATGTTCTGGAAAGAAGTTATCCTTGAAAGCAAGGAATTAAACACAGAACTGAAAGATATGGAGTGTACTTTTTTATTTCTATAAGTATATAAATTTGTGAAAGCCTACCTATGTTTGATAATGACATCTGACAATAAGGGCCTGATTTCTAAAATCTGTTCAAAACATACATTGCGTGTCAAGGTAGAGGGAATTCTTTCGAGAATTCAATTATCGTGTTATCTTAGAAAAATGAAAACAATATAAAATGAATATATGCGTTGCCTTTATTGTGTTGAGAAGCCTGACAGATAAATTTGCAACAACAACAAATAAAAAAGTACTTGTCAACCCCAAGAAGGGTATGTTTTCTTTGTTTTTAGATCCGATCATCTGAACGCTGTTTGCAACTGTCTGCAGTTACGAGTCTTACAGTGGCAATATATCACAATATGAAAAAAAAAAAAAAAAAATAAAAATCGTGTGCTCCTAAATGTAACAAAGCTGTCAGATATATAAAGGGACATTTAATCTGTTCAGCCCAGCATTTTTGTTAAGAGATGGGAAATAACCGTGAAGTCCCTACATAAAAAATGACTTATATGGCTTAGCTTACTTGTAACCCATTTTGAAATAGAAACACCAAAACGGGTAATTGGTAACGGCGCAGGCCCAGATCAGAATGCGGCATCTGACCAGGCCCTACACTATTTGCAAAAAAAGTTAAGCTATTTTCCAAATAAATTTTAAATATAACACAACCTGTCACCCCTAATTTTCGAAATGGATTCCTGCAATATAAAAGGAGGAAGATTCCATTTGGTACAAAAAGAGTTAATAACTTACCTTTAATGGCTATAAAACTAACAAAACATTGGTGACTCATACCTTGAACATTCATATAAAATGAATCCATTTCTTGTTTTGTGGACGGACCTCTTGCATAGCCGTCTTCTCCTGCCGGTACAAGCACGGAAGAAACATCATCTTTTTCTTTGACCTCACTCCGGTCTTGAACTGACGGTTGCCTAATGTAATGTAGATTATAAGAATCTTGCAAGAAAAAGAATCCTATATGGGTGTGAGGGTGGATAGAAATAAAGAATACCAGGTTGGTGTCATTTGATAACAAGTTTATCAGGCAAGGCTTTGAGAACGCTTGTAGAATCGCGAGGCTTGCCTCGCGATTCAACACGCGTTCTCGAAGCCGAGCCTGATAAACCTGATATCAACAGACAACCTGGTATTCTGTTTATCAGTTTATTACCGTGTAAACTCTTTAAATTGGCAATTTACGATCATTCATCGGCTGTCCCCAGTGCGTCCCAACATTGCGGTGCGGAATATAATCGGTCAGTATATTCAATATCAGGTGACCGTTACTTTCCTTCTGATATATTTTGATATAGTTTTCAATTTTGCGAGTAATAATAACATTTTAGTCATTTTTTTCGGAAGTTCGCTTCATTCAGAAAAGCGCAATGTCACGTTGACATGATAAAGCTCACTTGTCCTGAGATAGCATATCTTTATCAGGTTAGTGCGTTACAATGTAATTAATATAGGGGATAACTGATAAAAATCCGTCCCTCGGGATCACAATTCAGCATCACGAGGCTTGCCGAGTGATGCCGGACTATAATCCCGAGGGACGGATTTTTCTATCCACCCTCACACCCATGTAGGATTCTTTTTCTTGCATACCTTCCATTTCCTAGCACGAATTTTTAATGTTCAGTCACTTCGGTCACCAACGTCCGCCATATTGTGATGACACTACAGGAATGTTTAGTGACGTAACGTAACGTGTGTGACGTCAATCTTAACGACGGCGCATATGAGGTGGTACTCAACCAGTGTATTTATCAAACACGCGAGAATATTCTATTTGGGGTAAGAACACCAGGGTTAGAACAGAATGTTTATTCCAAGCTAAAACTATGGATTTCCTTATCTGGTGTGCAAGAATATAACAATCTTACATTTGGGTGAGGTGTGGATAGAAACATCCGTTCCGAGGGTTCACAGTCCAACATCACGAGGCTTGCCAAGTGATGCCGGACAGTGATCCCAAGGGACGGATTTTCTATCCACCCCTCAGACCAATGTTAGATTCCTTTTCTTGCATAGCTTTAATTTCTGAGCATGGATTTTCAATAATGCAGGCACTCCGCCATATTTTAGTAACGTCATGTAATGTGCTGTGACGTCAACCTTAACGACGGTGCATATGAGGTCGTATTCAACCAGTGCATATCAAATACGTGAGATTATTCGATTTTTACGCTCTTCCTGGGTTAGAACGACAGGGTAAGAGCAGAATTTCTCTCCCACGTTAAGACTATGGATTTCCTTATTTGGTGTTAATTTACCGTGAGATATGTTTGGTGTCTCTGATGGGAGCCGTGGGTTAATTGTTTCGATTCCTGATCATTGTCTTCACTTCTATTTTTTAAGAACAGCGAAGGCTGAATATGGCGAGCTGCTCACTCACACAATTTTTATGCTGCTGGAAAATTTGCCAGAAAAGACAGAACCATGCACATGTTAAATGCATTTTTTCTTGATTATTGAGGACTATCGTTTCATTTCTTAATATAACGTAGCCCCCAGAGAAAAATTAATAATTTATTTACTGTTGACTGTAATGTACATTATTGATTTTCCTCTTAAGTGCCCCAGTCAGGGGATTCAACAAGAGCTACTTATCACCCTATTAAGAGCCACCTTTGATCTGCTATAGTTGGTATATCACAAGGGGCAATAAAACAATTATGAACCCACGATGTGTCCTACTGTTACAAGAATAAATGGCTTTAAGCTTTAATATTGTTCGTTTGACGCGCAATTTGATTTCAGAGACGAACAACAATGGCATGCTTTATCAAATTGACCATGTTGGTAGATAAGAGAGCTGACTCATAAATATAAGATCTCTTTCTGCTCGAGTTCGAGGCACGATTGAGTCAAGTTCTTCAATGAAAGGTCAGGTGGTTTAAAAATGTTATTCTCCATACATACCGGTGTTCACCCACCTCTGATAAATTCCTAAAAAAATGAAAAAATGACATATCAAGTTGATATAGACCACCCTACAACAAGCACACTTAATTGATTTACTTGGTGAAATACATCTCGGAAAAACAACTTTTATACAATAACTTATCCGCTAATTCGACTGTCTGCCTGTAACTGGACTCTGCAAAACTAATTTTACTGATTTCAGATGTCAAACTCTCTTGGTAAACTCGTCCTAGTAATTCTGAGTGACCAGGAAAAGTTTGAGACTCCGAGAAAAGTGTGATTCAAGTGACAGAATTAATTTTTGTATGCTATAGGCATGTTTTTTTACCTTAAGAAATGGAAAGCATTGCGTTAACAAGTCCGTGTACTGAACAACCCTCTAAATCCAACTTTATAGAGAGAAAGTTGGGTGTACAGGGGTACATATTATTTTCCTTTTTTCCCAAAAAACAAAAACAAAAACAACAAAAATATATATATGTTACAAGAGGGCATCAATGCATTTTAGTAATGAACAATAATCTATATTCTTTTTCTATATAGTTTTAGCTGCCCAGATCAGATTACTTGATGAATTTAAACTTAAACTGAGGGTGATTGGCTGAGGCGAAGGCATAGTGTATGTTACGACACCGGGACCGTCCTTCTGGTATAATAATAAAATAATAATAATACATGTAATGATAATAATACATGCTATACATGTACATTGTTATACATGTACATGTAATAGTAATAAAAAAATACACTTTAGAGAGGGTAACGCATTTAGTACTAGTACGGATTTTCCATGTGGCCCTCTTTTTCTTCCTCTTCCTGTGTATAAAACAGTACTAAGCAATGTGGATAAAGCCTCTTGCTCAAGAAAACAACACGCTTGGGGGAAACAAATCGGCTATCCGATGCTTTACCACTACACCGCAGTGCTCCACAGTGGCTTACAGTTGAGCAAACAGCAGGTAAGAGAAGAGGCTGAAAGCAGTCATTTTTCTGTTTCTTCACTTTCATTCATTATCTCTATATCCCCTTTCCCATCCTCCCATCCCTTTCATCTCCTCTACTATTTTTATGCCTCTTTTCTCCATAAATGACCCACAAGGGTTGACGTGCTGTTAAACCCAAAAACAGTCAATCAATCAATTAAATTATATTGAAATGTTTTGTACGGAACCCAGGAAAGGACATGATTTTTTTTAATATGGTGTCGGAAGATATTAAGTTGTGCGAACAAGATATTATCTTGTGCGCACAAGATAATATATTGTGCGCACAGGATATTATCTTGTGTGTACAACATATTTTTTGAGCAGACAACATATTATCTTGTTCGCACAAGATAATATCTTGTTCACACAACTTAATATCTTTTGCGCACACGATATTATCTTGTTCGCACAACATACTATCTTGTTTCCACAACATAGATCTTGAGAAGTTGTGCGAACAAGATATTATCTTGTGCGGTCAAGATACTATCTTGTGCGCACAAGATTATATCTTGTGCGCACAAGATATTGAGTCGTGCGAACAAGATAATATCTTGTGCGCACAATATAATATATTGTGCGCACAAGATATTAACTTGTCCACACAAGATCTATGTTGTGCGGACAAGATATCTTGAGCGGACAAGATAAATTTTTTCGCACAACTTAATATCTTGTGTGCACAAGATAATATGCTGTGCGAACATAATTTTATTATGTTGTCCGCACAAAATACGATCTTGTGCGGTCAAGATAATATGTTGTCCGGACAAGATAATATCTTGTATTATCTTGTGCGCACAAGATAATATTTTGTCCGAACATTATCTTGTGCGCACAACATATTAAAAAAAAATATGTCCCTTCCCGGGTTCCGTAAATTACATTTCACTGACTTGATCACGTAATGATCAGATGATACCACCGAAAAGCAAGGGCAACCGCACGAATGAAGGAAGTACTCAAACCATACCTATTTCTTGACCGACATATTCGGCTGATGACAAAAAACAGTGAAACCGCAATGGTGATTAAACCGATACTTAATCCAGCTGAGGCGGCAAAAGTAATGTAATCCAGTCTAAGCGAGTCTCTTTCTGAAACAACAACAAAAGAAAACACGTATTAGCTTTTAAAAAAAGTTTGAACTCTACACTTTGCACACATTCACTTGTGCAGTCACATTACGATAACACAGCCGTAAGACGTAGTGCATTTGTCACATCTCCAAAATGGCTACTTTTCGGATGAAAATCCATGATATTTTTCTTATTCATACTGCAAACATAGGTTTTGGGTGCTCGTTGGAACCGCCTCATTGAGGCGGTTCTAACGAGTACCCACAACCTATGTTTTGGAGTAAAAATAAGAAAAAATAATTTTTACCCCCGTAAGACCCAGTTTTCTCTATACAAGGTGGGGTGTAAGGTGTTGAACATTTCACGGACTTGATCACGTGATGATAGGATTTGAAAGAAAAATGACAAAACCTTTCATGAATACAATAAAATGGGCGTGTATAACAGCCAAGGATTTAAATTAAAGTCAACATCATGCAAACCAAGAAAACATGTAAGCATTTGTAATAGCTTAAGGAAGCGTTCCGGCCAATCCCGGGTTTTATCATTGTGACAAATAACAATGATGAATAACTTTCAACCTGTGATGACTTTTCTAAAATGCTTCCGGAGCAAAGTTCAACCTTAGATAGTCTACGCCCATGAGCATCCTTGTAAAATCCCACTTAACAGAGAAAAAAAACTTAGATATTCTTTTCTCCGATTTCTTCTCCACGTCATAGGTTGTGTTCACTCGTTAGGACCACCTCATATGGCGGTTCTTAGGTCCTTAGGAGTTCAGACAGTCAATAACCGGGGCATCCATTTGAAAAAGATGTCCATGTGAAATATTGGCGTGCAACATGGTGTCAGAAATGACAAATATATTAGATAACACATGTATCATTTTTCTTTTTTCTGCCATTAACATAGATTGTGGGTGCTCGTTTTAGCCCCCGCCCATCGGGGCTTGAAGAAATAGATGGGCTGCATGATGCTTCCACGTAGAGCTGAAACCGACCCGCACACGAGTACTGGTAAACCGCTTAGAGGATCTAAGCCTGCCCTACCAATGCGATGCGAGTCGGTCCGTCCATACTTATAAACTATATTGGTTTCACTGGGCGACAGGGCTTGAGCTGTCATTTCATCTCAATGTCGGGTAAAAGTCCCACAAAATTGGAAGCAACGTCTCAATAATGACCTTTACAGTGTTGACGGGGCGTTAAACCTCAAATCAAACAAATGGTTAGAACCGCCTCAGTGAGGTGGTTCTAACGATTACGTACAATCCATGTTTTGAACAAATAAGGCAGATATTGTATACCCCGTAAACCCCACTTTTCTCAATATAGAGTGGGGTTTAGAGGGGCCTTCATTTCACGGACTTGTTATGGTGATGAATTGGATAAAATATCGCAAACTTTCAACAGAAAATATGAATTTTTGAGATCTTAAGGGGAATGGATACAGTTTCAGGGGAGGAAACTCCTATATGTCCATAGGGGCCAACTCTCAAAGGAAAAAATGCTCTTCAGGAGCAAAGAAAAGCAAATTATTTCATTTAAGAGTAAAGCCCTCGTTCAGTGGGACAGGGCTTAACAAAGACGAGCAGGAAGTCACGAAAGTTGTCTCCCTATGAATAATGGTGGAAAAATCTGCCAAGTGTATCCGTTCTCCTTAAAGACTGCACTCTGTTACATGGGCTTGTTTTCGAAATATGATCAGGCCCCTCATCTACGCTTGCCTTCACTTCTATTTGCCTAGATTCTTCGATTATCTTTGTACATGTAGGCCTATTTCCCTTGACTATAACATTCTTATGTGAAGAACCGAAATTCTAATCAGACTGCGGATACGCAGACAGATCTGTGTCTTCATTGATCGGACAGGTCGCATCGTGTTTTGTCGCGCCCTGGCTAAAATATCAAAACGTTGGATCAGTTTGCATGTTTAAATGCTATTTGCTTATTTCGGACATAAAATGCATGTTTTGAAACGCATCCGTGCTTCAAATGGATATTCTTATTCTTCTATAATTTGTGGGTCATATAATTGTATTATATTTAAACTATTGCATGTAAACCAATACACTGGGTTAAAATTATCCAATTACATGCGCTGCCATGACAATGTATTATTTATTTAGTTATTGTTTAAACTAAGTTTGAAATTTATCCAAGGAAATGGAAAAATGCAGAGAGAGAGAGAGAGAGAGAGAGAGAGAGAGAGAGTAGAGAGAGATGAATCGACCTGTAAACAAAATACAGATACGCCCGCGAAAAATTGACATCACACACGAAGTTGTCGCGAACTTGTATCGCGTGGGATACGCACTCGCTCTTAAAGCGATTCGATTGCGAACTGCATTTTAGCCAATCAATTTCCTTTATGAAGAACGCAAATACGCGTATATGCATAAATCGCGATTGAAGTTAAACTAATCAAACTGGCGTGTACTCTCTGTTGATTGAAGTGGTATGCGTATATATAGTAAGTTGACTGCCAAAATGCAGGATGTTTATTGATCAACAGTTTATGACACCCAGGTGCAGATGCCTGTCATAAAATTAGTAGATTAAACCAACACGTAGGTATCCGCATGTAGTCTACAGTAAGATGTCAAGGCCAAAATTAACCATTTGCATTCAGTCACACATCAATGAAACACTCCTATTTAATTTTTGCCCCTTAAACCAAACTTTCATACAGTAAAACTGGGGTTGACAGATGTATACATTATTTTTCGTATATCTGCTTCAAAAATAGATTTTTGGTCCTCATTAGAACCATCTCGATTATCCTTATAGGCATATTATCACCACTCTTTAGATCGGCTTCAATGAGGCGGTTCTAACGAGTACCCACAACGGCCTCATTGATGTAGTTTTCATTACGATAACAGAAGCCTCCGTGGTGTAGTGATTACGCTACTCGCCTTGTAAACCAGGATCGCAGGATCGATCCCGGGCTCCTCCAGACTTTCGGATGAGTCTTTAAATCGAGGTCCCGTCTCCGTATGACCTTAGCTGTTGGTGGGACATAAAACTCAATCACTCACTCACTCATTACTATAACACACCCGTGCGACATAGTGCATTTTCCATAACTCCGAAATGGCTAGTTTTCTGATCAAATCCGTAATATTTTCCTAATTAATACTGCAAACATAGGTTATGGGTGCTCGTTAGAACCGCCTCATTGAGGTGGTTCTAACGAGTACCCACAACCTATGTCTTGGAGCAGAAATAAGAAACATAATGCATACCCACGTAAAACCCAGTTTTCCCTATATAAAATGGGGTTGGGGGGTCTTCATTTCACGGTCTTGTTCACGTGAGGTGGTTCTAATGAGTACCCACAACCAATGTGTTTGAGTAGTAATAAGTAAAATAATGAATACCCCTGTAAACCCCATTTTATGAACAGAACGATGTGTTTTAAGGGTCTTGTTAACATGATGCATAGAATGTGGCTACTAGTTAGAAACATCATAAACATCATGCCATTGCGGTTCCAATTAGCACCCACAGAGGAGGAGTAAACAGTTGTGACTTGTTAATCTTGTATCCCTAAGTAAATGATTACCCTCTCTTGGATCCTACCTGTATGACATGTAGAATACCTCAAGTATGTTTTATCTCGGAACTGCACTCTTTAATGACCGGCCATTTGGATTTTAGGCAATACAAAGTGTGTCATAAACTATAAATGTAGATTCGTCTGATCGCTTTGGATTCATTACGTTAACACAAACGTGAGACATAGTCTCCAAAATGGCTACTTTTTTGCTCACAAACCCTAGTATTTATCTAATTTATACTCAAAATATAGGTTTTGAGTCTCGTTTGAAACGCCTCGTTGAGACAGATCTAACGAGTGCCAACAATCTATGTCTTAGAAGCTAATGTATAACCCGCAAATCCCTGTTTTCTTTACATAAAGTGGGATTTAAGGGAGGTGTTCATTTCCGGACTTGTTCACGTGTTATAACACAGCTATAAATGTAGATTTGTTTATCCGAAGGAATCAGACGAATACCGCCATTAATGCACAAACGAATAAAAAAATAAATAAATAAACGAAAATGATAATACACGGCGGTCAAACATACGACGTTATGCATCACATGAATAAGTCCATGACATGAATACCCCGCTAAACCCCACTTTGTATAGAGGACTGGGGTATACCGGGGTAAACATTTTCTTATTTCTGCTTCAAGACATATGTTGTGGGTACTCGTAAGAACCGCCTCAATGAGGCGGTTAGAACGAGCATTCACAACCTATGTTTGCAGTACAAATTAGAACACTTTCCCGGATTTTCATAAGAAAACTAGCAATAAAATGCACGATGGCACTGGTGTGTTATCGTTATGGATTGGCCCTTGTTCTCTCGCACTCACGCGTTTTACAGTCACTCATTTGTCTTATTCTGATTGCTTGAAATTATATCTCACGAAAATGCGTATTGAGTTTGCCTAGCGCGTTTCCAATTATCACTTTCATTGGCTGATACTCAATGCGTTTAATGTGCGTGAGAACGCGATGAATCGCGTATTGAAACGCGATATTTTTTATACGCAGGCAATTCGAGTTTGTCACGCAACGCAGACAACAGGCGTAAATTGTAAAGTTATTCGCGGACTTATCTATATTGCCTTCCCTATGCCCACATACTCGTACATTAGAAGAATCTTTTCGTTTCAGAGTTTACCGTTTATAATACGTTAATAAGTATAGACATTATATGAAATGTTATATCTCTAAAATTCTCTCCCTATGCCGTTTTTACATTAAGGGACTTGATCTCGACAAATTTGATCCACAACAGGTTCCAGAAGATCAGGGTCCAGTTCTTTAAAACTAACGATGTCGTTACTCAAAATATCCTTATGTCGATAATTCAATGTTGAAAATATGCTTATTGTTTGCTGAAAAAAATGCGAATAGCTTTTGCAAACGCAAAAGCTATTCACATTGTTTCAGCAAATAATAGGAACGTATGAGAAATTGTACTTATAAGAACAATTTACATTTTGACAACTGACGAGCTCGTTAAGCACACACAGGGTGTGTAAACACTGGACGGTCCTTGTTTCGGATAAGATAGAGCTGACTTAGCAAACATGTGTCTTCGAGAATGTGCGTGCAGCAAAAACGCAGCCAGCGTCCATAATCAGATAGGATGTATGCAGGCTTCTTCCCGGTTTGCATGAAGTCGTTTACCGCTAATGAATATCAAGGTATGGCACCATGAAGAATCTGAGCGGATGTGCAGATTGAACTGAGTTTCCAATGGACGAACATGCTCGAAGACTCATTTTCGCTTTGCACGATCCAATTGAGCTACACGCGACTTGGTACCCATGACATGGATAAATTTTATTCTTAGCTGCGTGGGTCCTAGTGTGAATACAATTTGATCACATTACGAAAACGCGCCTATATAACAGCATTGCAAACTTGACCGCCGACTAAACGAAAATTTTAAGATGAAAATGTGTGATATTTTTCTTATTTCTTCTCAAAATACAGATTGTGAGTACTCCTTAGAACCGTCTCGTGAGGCTGTCAAAACGAGTGCTCACAAACTATAATGTAGAGCAGAAATAAGAGAAATAAGGTTTATCCCTGTCAATATATGTTCTAAAAAGGGTTACTTTATAAAAGTGTGGTTCAAATGGTCAAAATTATATAGTCGTGTTTTCGCGTCACGAAAACACGCCTATATAATTTTGAACCCCACTTTTATATAGTAAAACTGGGGTTTTCAGGGGTAAACCTTATTTTTCTTATTTCTGCGCAGAAATAAGAAAAATATCACAATGTTTCATCATAAAATTTTCATTTTTTCTGCAATAAAGGTTACAATGTATTTGTATAGGCATGTTTTCGTAATGCTTTGAATACATATGATATTACACAACCTAGAATATTATCCCTATCACTATAATTACCTGTCAGTGCGTCTTCTTCTTCATAACATTGTAAACATAGTCCTGATTTCATTTCGCAACAGTTGCAGTTTTTGTCGCAAGCCCGCTCGCAATAGAGCCCCCAGAACCCTCTGGTACACGAATTACATCTTCCATTGGTTCGGTCGCAAGAAATGCAATTGTCTGAGCAGCTAAGACCACATTCGAACCCCCACAACCCTGTTCTGCAACTGACACAACTTCCTGTTTGATAGTCACATGACGTACAGTTCTCTCCACCACTACAATTAAGATTACATTGCCTTCCCCAAAGGCCAGGCATGCATTCTTTGCAAAGTCCAGTGTTAAAATCGCAAACTTTGAAGCACCCTTCAGGACAACTATCTTCACAGCTTCGACCCCAAAACCCTGTCTTACAGAATTCACACGTACCAAGATGTCTGTCACATATGAGACAGTTAGTGTCACAAGTTTTATCACAATTTATACCCCATCTGCCAGAAATGCAAACGTCGCAAATTCCAAGAACATGATTACAAGCAAAATCTTTACACTTTTCTGCCTCGCATGTATCTTCACATGAATCGCCGTAATAGCCACGAGTGCACTTGGTGCATGTTCCAGATTTCATTGCGCATGATACACAATTATCAACAGGACAATGTAATGAACAGTTCCTTCCCCAGTATCCGTCAACACAGGCTAGACAATTTCCAGTAGTTTTATCACAATGAGAGTCTTTACAATTTTGCGCGTTGCATGGATTTTCGCAATCAAGTCCCCATCGCCCGTATATACATTTTCTGCATTTACCATCCAATATGTCACACTCAGCACAGGCATCGTTAGCACACGGTAGTTTACAGTTCTGCCCCCAAAACCCATCAGCACAAGCTTCGCACTGGCCAGTAGCTTGCAAACATTTTAGATCCTCACAGTTTTCGCTCATGCAGCTTTCATTGCACAAGTTTCCCCATTTGCCTGGAGGACATGCGGAACATCGACCTGTTTCAAAATGACATCCATAATCATGACAACTATCAGGGCACAAATAACTACAATTCTCTCCCCAGAACCCAGTCCTGCATTCAATACACTTCAATCCTTCATCTCTAAAGCAACCGTGGGTCTTACAGAATGTGTCATACTGTAATTCACCGTAGCATTCATTTTCACAAAAGTTCCCCCATAGATCAGAACTGCATTCATCACAGTATCCCGATACTTTATTACAAATGGAGTCTCTACAGCCACTACTACAAGAATTGTTACAAGTTCCTCCCCAAAATCCATTTATACACTTTATACAGGTCGCGTCTTGTCTCGAACATGTTTGTGTTATAACAATGCCGTCTGTAATGGCACATGATATATTCGCGCAATTCTCGTTGCAAGGGTTATCACATGATAGTCCCCAGAACCCATAAGAACAATTATGACAATATCCTGTTTCTTTTGCACAACCATTTAAGCACTGACCAATGCATTCATTTTCACAAGATTTGCCCCACCAGCCAGCCCTACAAGATACACATTCAAGGCCAGATTCTCTCGAACATGTGTGTTCGGTGCAGTTAGTATGCATACATACGTTTTCGCAATGATTGCCCCACAAATCGGCTTCGCAGTTTTGGCAGTAGCTAGTATTTCTGTCACATCCATTTACGCATCGTTCAGAACAATTATGCTCACAGAATGCGCCCCAGAAACCATCAATACACGAAAAACATTCCAGTCCAGTGTCTCTCAAACATACATACTTTTCACAGTTTTCATGATAACACTGGTTTTGACACTGGTCTCCCCAGAAATCTGGCTTACACGTTTCACAATCGCCTGTCGAGAAGCGACAAGAGGAACAACTGTTCGGTGTACAGGATGAGTTGCAGAGTAAGCCCCAGAATCCATGTGAACAGCTCGTACATTTACCATTGTCAACAGTACACATACTACACTTATCTCCGGCACAAGGGTTTTCACAAGTTGGTCCCCAGTACCCTGACGAACACTTAGTGCACGTCCCATCCTCAATGGTGCACTCAACACAATTTTTCCCGTTACACGCCATGTTACAAGAAATAGTCCAAAACCCCACGGCACATTGTACGCACTCTCCATTTTCCAGAGAACATTCCACGCAATTATCTCCTGGACACTTAGTGTTACAGGCCTCGCCCCAGAATCCTGTTTCACATGTATTGCATATTCCGGTAACGACATCACACTGCAAGCACTGTTCATCGACACATGTTTTGTTGCATTCTTCACCCCAGTATCCAGCTGAACAGCTTGAGCAATCGCCAGTCTGAAAATCACATATTAAGCAATTTTCGCCGTTGCAAGCTTCGCTACAATTTGTACCCCAAAACCCAGAACTACAGTTTGAACATTCCCCGATCTCAAAAGCACATTGTACACAATGTTCCCCACTGCATGTCTCGTTACAATGTACACTCCAATATCCAGACGAACAACTTGAACAGTCTCCTGTTTCAAAGTCACACTGCAAACAGTTATCACCGTTGCATGTTTTATTACATGCTTCGTCCCAGAACCCAGCTTTGCAGTTCAAACAGGCTCCAGTCTCGAAATCACATTGTTCGCAATGTTTCCCAATGCATGTTTCATTACACAGAGGAGCTTACAAGAGTGTTCATGTATTATTGAATTTATTAAACGACTTGAGGAAAAGGGATAAAATGCGAGGCTTTGCCGAGCATTATATCTTTTTTCTCAACTCGTTTAATAAATTCAATAATATTAATGTATTTTTGAATTTATTAAACAAGTTGAGAAAAAGGGATCAAATGTGAGGTTTTTTGCCGAGCATTTTATCCCTTTTCTGCAACGAGTTTAATAAATTCAATAATACATGAGCACAAATGCAAGATTCTATTTATCATATGACATTTAAAACGCATTTTATTCACGATTGTTTAATGAAAACGTCAATATTCCGCCGCTAGTAAACGCGACGTCGTTAAGAACGTCGTACATGTAACGTCACGGGGCGTATCTAACTAATTTGCATTTTCAATCCACTAGTGGATTATCGAGTTAATTACATGGCGTTTTAACACTCTCAGAAGCGACGTCATATGATAAAATGCTTACTCCAATATCCAGATGAACAACTCGAACAATTTCCAGTCTCAAAATCACACTGCAAACAATGATCTCCATCGCACGTTTCATTACATTCGGCACCCCAGAAACCGGAAGTACAGCTCAAACATTCTCCGGTTTCAAATACACACTGTGAACAGTGTTCTCCTATGCATGTCTCATTGCAATGGACATTCCAATATCCAGAAACGCAGCTTAAACATTCGCCATTTTGAAAGTCACAGACATTGCATTGGTCCGCGCTGCATGCTTTGCTGCAGTTAGTATCCCAGTAGCCATCGGTGCAATTAAGACAGTCTCCGGTCTGAAAGTCACAATTCAAGCATGTCCCGCTGTTACAACTGTTGGTACAGTTCTCTCCCCAGTATCCGGGTCGACAAGAAATACACACGTCGCCAGAACCACAATCAAGGCAATTTTCTTCACAGCCATCGCAAGGAATATTTACTGGAAAATATACAATAATTATTACTATCATATTACACTGTCCCTCGTGAACCAGACTTATGCATCACGAAAACACGCCTATATAATTTTGACCCCCTTGAACCCCACTTGTATATAGTAAAACTGGGGTTTCCGGGGGAATACCTTATTTTTTCTTATTATTGCTCTAAAATATAGCTTGTGGGTACTCGTTAGAACCGCCTATATGAGACGGTTCTAACGAGTGTCCACAATCTATATTTTGAGCAAAAATAAGAAAAATATCACAATTTTTCATCCTAAAATTTTCATTTTTTCGGCGATAAAAGTGGCAATGAATTTGTATAGGCGTGTTTGCGTAATGGTATGGTAAAACTCGGTTGTACAGGGTAAATTTCATTTTTCTAATTTCTGCTCTTAATACAGATAGTGAATACTCGTTGGAACCGCCTCACTTTTGAGCAGAAGTAAGAAAATATTTCAATATTTTGGTGTTTTTTTTTTTTGTTTTTTTTTTTTTTGTTCTTTTTTTTCTTGGTCTTTTTTTTTTTGTTTCGGCGGTAAAATTCACAATGTATTTTGTAAAGGCGTGTTTTCGACAAAAGTCGAATTTCAGCGGTTGCAAGGAGGCTATGATTGCCTTGGATCGCTTACCGGAGATAAAAAAGGATGTTTGCATCACAAAAAAACGCATGTTCAAGTATACTGAACATATGAAAATTCAGATGGAAAAAAGTCGGATACTTTTTCATATTCCTGCTCAAAACATTTATTGTGGGTACGGTTCTAACGAGTACCCACAATCTATGTTTTTGCACAGAAATTAGAAGAAAAAAATATACCCCTGTAAACCCCCGTTTTATTATATAAAATAGGTGTTTAAGGGGATCAAAATTACATGCATGTTCTGTGATAGCTTGTAGAGGTGACGGGGTGACTGTCTTAAAGGACAGTCTTACTGTTCAGTGTAGCAAATCCGAAAAGTCATCTACTGGGCATTATTCTTATAAAATGTAATGAAATTGGCAAAACGGTTTGGGAGGAGTTGTCATTTAGAAGATTTTGTTTTACTATTTTTCGTTCTGATGGTCAATTTAGCAAATATGATTTAGCTTTCTTCTTACAATAATAACCTGGCAACATTTCTGTTAATTTTTAACTCAATTTGCCCAGTACAGTAGCTCCTGTTAAAATAAGGGGTCGTTCTTTTGCAGTTATTATATGTTGACGTTTGGTCCACGTGATGAACTTGGGTGGATTTGTTTGTTTGTTTGTTTGATTGTTTGATTTGAAGTTTAACGTCCCGTCCACACTGTAAAGGTCATTTTGGAGACGTTGCTTCCAATGTTGTGGGACTTTTACCCGACATTGAGATGAAATGAAATCTCAAGCCCTGCCGCCCAATGAAACCAATAGGGTTTATAAGCATGGACGGGCCGACTCGCACCGCATTGCCTGGGCAGGCTTAGATCCTCTAAGCAGTTTACCAGTACTCATGTGCGAGTCGATTTCAGCTCTGCCAGCCCATATATTTCTTCAAGCCCCTGAACCTGGGTGGAATAATAGATTTATTACCGGACCATGTTACGATAAGTTGGGAATTAAGGTTGAAAACGAATGCCTGACTATTTGCTGCGCATTGATATCCAGCCTTGCTAGGAGTAAGTCGGGTATAGGCCTAGTAATGGTTGGCTCGCGAACATTCTTAAGTTATGTGTCATGTTTGACTATATAGTATTATACTTAACCCATTTTGTACCAGAAACCCCAAAACGGGTACCCTGGCAAACAGTGCAGGCCCAGATCAGACGCCGCAGAACGCGGCGTCTGATCATGGCCTACATTGTTTGAAAAAGGTCAGCCATTTTCCAAATAAATTTTGAAGAAAAACACAAGCTGATACCCCTAGATTTCGATATGGACTTCTGCTATATACAAGGAGGAAGATTCCATTTGGTACAGAAGTGGCTAAGGTGCCGTAACTGGTATGCTTTATTCGGTATCAGTAGCCGTAACACAGATCACGTGATACACCAAGTGCAAGGCCATTATGAATGAAATAAAGAAACATGAAAGTGAATATACTGTAAACAGTATTTACTTACATACTAATGCATGAAATAGAAATAACAGGTCAAACATCTGGCAAAGTCGCATCCTGGCAGCTCTGAAAATAAAATTTCAGTCAGTTTTACTTGTTATGCCATACTTTATAAAGTTTATAAAAAAAGTTGGGCTTACGCGGGTTACTCATACGGTGTCGTTTTTTATAGTGTAATGTCATGTCACTAAAGACATATGGGCAAAGATGTAATTATAGGCTATAGGGATCACCCATGGTTTTTCATGCATTAACATTTTGCTGGATCCCTAGGAAGGTGTTTGAACACGAGGTTGCTAAGCCGAGATTTCAAATATTTTCCTGGGGGCCCGACAAATGTTATCTCTGTGAAATACTCATGGATGATCGTTGTTCCTGCATAACATCACGAAAACACGCCTATAAAATTTTGACCCCCACTGAACCCTACTTTTGTATAGAAAAAACTGGGGTTTGTGAGGTAAACCTTATTTTTCTTATTTCTGCTCTAATATATAGATTGTGCTACTCGTTAGAACCGCCTCGATGAGGCGGTTCTAACGAGTACCCACAATCTATATTTTGAGCAGAAACAAGAAAAATATCGCAATTTTTCATCTTAAAAGTTTCGTTTTTTCGGCAGTAAAGTTTACAATGTATTGGTATACATGTAGGTGTGTTTGCGTAATGACTTACTATCTCAACGCCAAAATCCCACACGCCATAAAAACTTCTGTTGCGACCATTAAACCAACATGTCAGTTAATTTAGAATGTTGCTAACAATAACGTCAGTTTCGCAATAACGTTCTGACGTAATCTAAAATTTTGAAATACTACGTTCAGGGCGACAACGTCATGTTGTTCAACGTAATCTAAACAAGCCAAGACCAATCTGGTGCTACCCAAAGCTCAAAACCCATGTTCAAACAGCACGTGAATTTCATGATTTGAACATGGATTGTTTGAACTTGGTTTCTTGCTCATTCAAGAATAGCTTCAAACAGCTATGTTCAAAGGAGTTTATGCAAGAACCCATGGTAACTGATGCTTAAGTTTACGATAACACACCCGTGCAACATAGTGAATTTTCACACCTCCAAAATGGCTAATTTTCTGATGAAAATCAGTCATATTTTTGTTATTTTTACTTTAAACATAGGTTGTTGATGCTCGTTAGAACCGCTGCATTGAGGCGGTTCTAACGGGTACACACAACCTATGTCTTGGAGAAATAATAAAAATAAGGTATACCCCCCGTAAACCCCACTTTTCTCTATATAAAGTATGGTTTAGGGGGTGTTAATTTCACGGACTTGTTCGCGTGATGACTTCATGAAGCCGGCCTTGACAACTGTGTGTTTTCTTTTGAAGAGCTTCAGCGATAAAATCCGATTCAAAATCGTTTTATGATAGGCAGAATCTTACCGTCAAGGTCGCCATCGGGGCTAGGGGAAATAGATTGGGCTTCTAGGTGGTTCCATACAGAGTTGAAGCCGTCAGATGTGTACTGATAAACCGTTTATGTGTAAGCCTGCTCAGACAAAGTGGCGCGAATCGGACTGCCCATGAATATAAACCCTTCTCAGTGTTGGTTTCATTGGGTGGCAGGGATTGAGATGTCATTCCATCTCAATGCCCGGTAAAGTCCGAAAACAAGGAAGCAACGTCTCCAAAATGACCTAAAAAGTTTTGACGAGGACATTAAACCTCGGTTCAATCAAACAAACAATCATGTTCATTTATATCAAAATCTATGAAACTCGTCGAAGGCCTGTCCCATGAATTTCGTATGAAATGACCACTCGTGTAAGATTCTCTATTTATCATATAACGTTTCTGTTATTTAATTGATAACACCATGACATACAAAATAACATGATCACATTACGGTAACATACCCGCGCGACATAGTTCATTTTTCACATCTCCAAAATGCCTACTTTTCGGGTGAAAATCCTTGACACTTTTCTTATTTATACTGAAAACAAAGGTTGTGGGTTCCCGTTAGAACCGCCATACATCACGAAAACACACCTATGTATTTTTGAACCCCTTGAAGCTCACTTTTATATAGTAAAACTGAGGTTTACAGGGGCATACATTATTTTTCGTATTTCTGCTCTAAAATATAGATTGTGGGTGCTCGTTAGAACCGTTTCGATGTGTACCCACAATCTATATTTAGAGCAGAAATAGGAAAACTATCACAATTTTTCATCTTAAAATGTTCGTTTTTTTGCTGAAAATGTACAATGTATTTGTTTGTATACGCGTGTTTTCGTAATGTTGTGGCGCATAATCTTTGTCTACACTGTTTGCCAATGTTTGCAATCGGGCCTGCGAAAAATAGTTTTGGATTGCATGGTGCTTCTACGCTGAGCTGAAACTGATAGCACACGACACATGAGTACTGGTAAACAGCTTAGAAGGACTTAGCCTGCCAGGGCAAAGCGGTGCCAGTTGGACCGTCCCTGCACAAAACCCTGGTGGTTTGTTTGAACGGAAGGGCTTAAGATGTTATTTCATCTCAAT
This sequence comes from Lucinisca nassula, assembly GCA_963580285.1. Classification (NCBI taxonomy): domain Eukaryota; kingdom Metazoa; phylum Mollusca; class Bivalvia; order Lucinida; family Lucinidae; genus Lucinisca; species Lucinisca nassula. The sequence continues at coordinate 146,682,344 of OY757014.1, forward strand.
GTTGGGTAAACGTCCCACAAAATTGGGAGAAATGTCTCCAAAATACCATAAAAGGTGTTGACGGGGCCGTAAAGTCTATTTCACTGTCTCCAAAATACTAAACATTGTGTTAACGGGGTCGTAAGGCCTAATTCAAACGAAAACACAGGCTAAATCCTGATTTTGCAAATAACCAATACAATGACGCCACGAGTGGAAGACTAACGACGTTATTGCACCTTGTACCTGATCAGCGATCACCACGTGGAATATAACACTCGGGAAGCTGCTGTAGTTACATGTAGTAACGTAGGGTTGATTGTGTGATTGTGAGTGTCATGAATATTTAATGCATGCATGCATGCTTGTATGAATGTATGTAGTTAGTAACGTGTGTGCGTGTATTTATATATGCGTGTGTGTGCGAGCGTTGTGTGCTTGAATAATAATAATTACGAATATAATCATTATTATCATAAGTGTGTGTGTGCGTGTGTGCGTGTGTGTGTGTGTGTGTGTGTGATAATACTTACGATTACAATCATTATCATTAGTGGTGGTAGTCGTAGTATGTATGTATGTATGTATGTATGTGTGTGTGTGTGTGTGTGTGTGTGTGTGTGTGTGTGTGTGTGTGTGTGTGTGTGTGTGTGTTTGTGTATGTATGTATGTATGTATGTATGTATGTATGTATGTATTTGCACGCATTTACGTACGTACGCACGCACGCATGCACACATGCACGTACATACATAGAATGTGTGTTTTTGCATGGAGTTAGGTATTGATAACAATTAAAATTATAATAATAATGATAGTAATAATAATAATATCTAAAGCTAAATATAAACAGTAAAAAAAAACTATGGAATCAAAGCACAATACCTATTTCAAATTCTACTTCCAAGGTACAAGATATTTTAATGCATTTGCTTCACCATGAAACGACAATGAAACCACATTCACTGGCGACCCTTGTACTTATACCCAGAGCCCTGGGCGGGAGTCACTGAAGCAATTTATCTCCATACAATAAGGTGCATGCTACCCATAAATTCAGATACCTTTTGTTGAATAACTATATTGAAGTTTGACACGAAACACAAGCTAGGCATTCATAATGTCAAGTTTCCCCTAAATATGACAAAGGCAATGACTGTTGCATCATCAGGGCCACTGCGCCATAGCACGTAGTACATCAGAACTAAACCCCCATCATTAGCGAAACACACCCATGTCTGACAATGTATCTTTCACATCTCTTAATGACGTTGACATTTATAAATAAATAGAGGATCTTTGACATGACGGGTGTTCATGTATTATTGAATTTATTAAACGAGTTGAGGAAAGGGGATAAAATGCGAAGCTTTGCCAAGCATTTTTGTCCCTTTTTTCAACGAGTTTAATAAATTCAATAATTCATGGGTGTATTATTGAATTTATTAAAGAGTTGGGGAAAAGGGATAAAATGCGAGGCTTTGCCGGGCATTTTGTCCCTTTTCTTCAACGATTTTAATAAAGAATTATTCAATAACTCATGGGCACAAATGCAATATTCTATTTATCATATGACATTTAAAACGCATTCCAATCAGCAGTTTTTACAAAAATGTCAATATTCAGCCATTAGTAAACGCGACGTCGTTAATAGCGTCGTACATGTAACGTTACCGGGAGTATCTAACTAATTTGCATGTTTAATTCACTAGTGGATTATCGAATTTATTACATGGCGTTATCACACTCTCAGACGTTACGTTATATGATAATTTCTGTTATTTCTTCCTCCTTTACATATTTTCTGTTCTGTTTTGTTCCTACACATTTTCAATATACGGAAAAAACATCCTATATTAAGACCACCCTTGGGACTGTTCAAAAGTGGTCTTCATGACCACTTTTGAACAGTCCCAAAGGTGGTCCCTTATTAGGAGACACTTGTTCTACAAATACAAAGAAAGAATAACTGTAAACCTTTTTAATAAGATTTTAAAAATAGATTTAGTGTTAATTTCTGGTGGTCTTATACCGGAATTTACTGTATGTTCTGTAAACTAGTTCTCGGTTTTGTTTGTTGGACCATTTTATTAACGTTTCATTCCCCGTTGTGAGGAGGTTGCATATGAAATTTAATTGAAATTGGCCCGGCTCGGCTGTTTCAGAGAAACGTTCTTTGAAGTGTCGATAGACCTGCAATCCAAGCGAACTTCAAAGTCGCCGAATCTTAGTCATGTGACCTAGATCATGCGAACAAACTGACGTGTTCTCACTATCAGGAGACTGCATTTGAAATAAAAATGAAATTGTCCAAGTCATGTAAGTGGTCATTTGAAACTCGTTGACGGACGACGGACGAACGACAGAGGCCTACCATCATATTAGCTCCCACGAACCCCCACGGGAGCTGAAACAATAATTCATAACCCCCACGATTTGCTTTTTGAAGCACCCGTTACGATTGCACACCCGTGCGACATAGTGCATTTTCACACCTCCAAAATGGCTACTTTTCTGATGAGAATCCGGGATATTTTTTTCTTATTTATACTGCAAACATAGTTGTGGGTGCTCGTTAGAACCGCCTCAATGTGGCGGTTCTAACGAGTACCCACAACCTATGTCTTGGAGCAGAAATAGGAAAAATATGACATACCCTCTTAAACCCCAGTTTTCTCTATATAAAGTTGGGTTTATGGGGGTGTTCATTTCACGGACTTGTTCACATGATGTATGGCAGTACATGTATCTCTTCTTCACAGCCTTGATAATAGGACAGATTTGTTCGTTTGTTTGTTTTGGAGTTTCACTACGTATTTAGGTCATTTCGAGCCCGTCTGTTGATTTAGCAGGATTATACATAGGCGGTTAACCAGTATAGCGTATATTATTTGGCCAGAAATGACACTACTCTTCTTGGCGATATGACCATAGAACAGATTTCAGGATCAATCTTTACGAGAGAATGTTCAAACATTACTGATCCCGGAACCCTTTGATCACTAATCACAACAACAAGTCTGTGCAATAAAGAACCTTTTAGGGCAATTGGAACACCTGGCAGTTTTTTCCGCCATTTTTCAATAGGAGACAACTTTCTGGACTTCTTGTTTGCTTTTCTATAAGCCCTGTCCCACGAAGGGGTCTACTCTTAAGGAACGAATTTGTCTCTCAGGAGCAAATTCTTTCCTTTAAGAGTTGATCCCTTTTGACATGGGAGACAAAAATACTTTTGCAAGAGTTGTCTTCCCTGAAGGTGTATGTATTCCCCTTAAACCCAATTTTAGCTGTTTATATAGGGAAACATTGGGTTTGCCGGGTTATTCTCTCTTCAACTTATATCACAAAAGTTACCAGCGTGGAGATATAAAAACATTTCACCAATTGACCCGGGTGATTTTTTTTTTCTTTTTTTTTTTTTTTTTTTTTTGGTTTTATAGCCCATTCAAGATTATTTCACTAATATCGAGCCGACCGTTAATCAGATGTTGGTGAAAACCTGAGTGCCCGGAGAAAAACCTCCTCTTCAGTTGCAGAATTTGGTCTCTTGCACACCAGACAAGGAAATCCGTGATTTTACCCTGGGATAGAAATTTATGTTCTGACCCCGGTGTTCCGACCCAAAATCGCACATAATCGCGTGTTTGATAAATGCACTGGTTGATTACGACCTCGTATGCGCCGTCGTTAAGGTTGACGTCATGCACGTTACGAGACGTCACTAAACTTTCCTGAAGTCTCATCACAATATGGCGCACGTCGGTACACGTAGTGACTGCAGCATTAATAATCCGCACAAAGAAATGAATGTATGCAAGAAAAAGAATTCTATATGGGTGTGAGGGGCGGATAGAAAAATCCGTCCCTCGGGATCACTGTCCGGCATCACTCGGCAAGCCTCGTGATGCCGGACAGTGACCCTTGGGACGGATTTTTCCATCCACCCCTCACACCCATATTAGATTCTTATAGTCTCATATGCGACCCGAGCCAGGGTCGAACCACGGCGGTGAAAGACCCAATGATTAAGAGTCAGCGCTCTGATTATTCAAGAAGTCTTGAGCAACCAGCGAAGACACAGATCAGCCTGCGCATTCGCACAGTCTGATCAGAGTCTTCGCTGAACGCCAGGCAAATACAAGGTTGCAGAACTTTTCTTGAACACCATATAAGGAAATCCCGAACTTAACAATGAGGTAGAAAATCTTATCTAATCCAGAATATCCTACCCAGGATAGGATTAGAATCGAGATTTATCACGTGTTTGATGTGCACTGGTTGAATACGACGTCCCTTACGCCGTCATTACGTTTGGAGCCACTCTACTTACAGTGATGTTAAAATGCAGCATTCTTGCCATCAAAATATGGGGACGTTCAAAATAGGATTAGTGCTAACTGCGACAGTCCCACAACATAGGAAGCAACGTCTCAAAAATGACCTATACAGTGTTGACGGGGACGTTATACCCCAAATCAAACAAACGGTTAAGACTACGGATGCTTTTATCAGATCGGAATCCAGATTATAATTGCTCGACTGGTCATATGTGACAGCGTCTGTGGCAACCAATCGCGACAAGGTTTAGTTAAGGGATATGAAAACGTCTAGCCCATTTTCCGCCATTTTTAAAAGGGAGACAACTTTCGGGACTTCCTGTTCGCTTTTCTGTAGGCTCAGTCCCACTGACTAAAGGTTCTACTTCTCCTTAGGAGCAAAATCTTTCCTTTAACAGTTGACCCCTATTGATGGGAGACAAAAATAATTTTGGCTGTTGTCTGGGAATGTGTGGCGGCCGTAAAAAGTCTCCCTGCCCTACGCCATAGTGTAGTTTATATTTTCTTGTCCTTTGGGATCATTGATTCCATTGTGGAATTTTAAAAATATTTGAGGGTCATTGATGAGGCCTAAATGGCCGAAACTAGCTAGTCTGGCCCAGAAAGCATGTACACTCCATATTTTTCAGTTCTGTGGTGTATTTCTTGCTTCCAAAGGATAACCCTTTCTAGAACATATTTTGCAGGAGTTGCCTCCACTGAAGGCGTATCCATTCCCCTTAAGCTTGTCTTTCCCGTGCCTTTATTTACGTATCCAGTTCACGTTGTGAATTTTGGTGGTGGAACCATTTGTGTGGATTCGCAGGGTATTCTGTGTCTAACCTTTGCGTATGATTTCCATCGCATACTGTACCAAATACAGTTTTTATATCATTAGAACAGCTACGCACGGGCCTCCTTTGCCTAAGGATAAGGACGCTGACTCCTAATCATTAGGTCTCTCACTGTTGTGGCTTCGAGCCTGGCTCGGGTCAAATGTGAGCCGGAACGGAAGGTCAGGTGTTTTTTTTTCTCCGGGTACTCCGGTTTTCGCCCACCTTTGATTAACCTTTGATATGAGTGAAATAAAACCAAAACCAATAAAAAAGAGAAAAAAGAATTGTTACGCTCCCTTTGAGAAAACGGAAATTCCGCTATTAAGACCACCTAAAATTAAGACTTAATTTGCTTTTAGAAACTGATTTAGGCGGTAGCAGTTATTCCTTCTTTGCCTTTTCTGCATACACTGTCATCTGGCCAGAGACCACCTATGGGACTGTTCAAAAATGGTCTTAAACGACAACTTTTGAACAGTCCCAAAAATGCACTTAATACTGTATATAACGAAGAAGAAGAGAAGGATATTTGCATAACGATCTAGCCAACAGTATTGAGGTCATACAGAGATGCTCGGTTTTCCTTACCAATCATTTACATTGGTGGTTGTACAGTACAATGCACTTTCTTTAGCAAGAGACTGTAAATGTCCTTCTTGAATCAGAGGTTTTGTTTGTTTGATTTCAGGTTATACATCCCCGTCAACACTGTAAAGGTCATTTTGGAGGCGTTGCTTCCAATTTTGTGGGACTTTTGCCCGACATTGAGATGAAATGACATCTCAAGCCCTGCCGCCCAATGAAACCAATAGGGTTTATAAGCATGGACGGGCCGACACGCATCGCTTTGCCTGTGCATGCTTAGATCCTCTAAGCGGTTTACCAGTACTCGTGTGCGGGTCGCCGGTTTCAGCTCTGCGTGGAAGCATCATGTAGCCCATATATTTCTGGGTAAAAAGAAAATGACTGAAGAAAAGATTTCTTGATCAAACTCCACGTAAGAATGAGATGATGATGATGATGATGATGATGATGATGATGATGATGATGATGATGATGAAGAAGAATAAGAAGAAGAAGAATACTGAAGAAGAATGAAAACAACGTCATTCTTTCAGTCATGAAACACATATAGCCAAGTTAGGTTTTTCACCACCCTGTGGGCTGCACTTGAGTGACACTAGATGAGACATCGACAAGAGCAGATCATCTTACTATTTGCACTTGTTGATCTAGTGACTATACATTATTTATTACTCACTTATGAGTCAAATAGCGAAAAACAAATCTCCGTGGTTTATGACCATATACGACACAATCCCATCATGCATATGACGTAATTGTGACGTCACATCAACGTCGGTACAACGTCATGACGTTTATGCACCGACGTTGATTTGACGTTGCCCTAGCGACGTGTGCCTGCTGGGATATCTAGTCGACACAGCTGACTGAGTCTTGACATTTTGGGCGCTAAATGCTGAATAAGTTATTTTAGCCGCACCTATTTCTGACTATCCGCCAATCAAATTACTTTATTTATTGTATTTGTTCAGTTCATAAACTGCATGACAAACAGAGTAGATCCTGATCAAACGGTGTAGATCCTGATCAGAAGCCGTCTGATCAAGATGTACACTGT